>CM021101.1:403416764-403484720 GCA_007115665.2 Sequoiadendron giganteum
CCCCTTCACAATCACATCAAAATCACATATTTGCCTAGTGACATCCAGCATGGTTTGTTGGGTACCTTGGAAGTCTATAGGGAGGCCTTTGACAACCATCAATTCTTATGTAAGAGAAGGTAGAGAACTGAATGAACCAGACTCCAAACCTTTTGATCAACTCTTTGGCCTTGTCTAAAATTCTAACATGTTGAACACCCTGCAACAATCTAGTGATATACATGGTGAATGCATCATTCACCCTCCTATAGCTTCCTCCACCCAAGTGTAATTGTGGATACACTTCATAGATCACATCCTTCCCAAACACACCTCTAGTGCTCAGTCCCTTGTATGGGTGAAACCTCGCAAGTGCATACACCAAATAGGAAGTCATGGTGAAGGTCTTTGTCTATAGGACATTGCACATTTTCTCATGTATCACTACACTTATAGCACCTTCCTAGTGGTAATCTATACCTTGCTCCATCCGATAAATAACATTAAACATCCAGCTCTCAAATACCCTTTCATTCTTCAATCCTACCACCCTGCTGAGGAGTGTGATAGCATCATAGTACTCTCTTCTAAATTTGAGTCTGACTAGCTGCTTGGGCAACTTGGAGAAGTGAGACTTGGGCTTCTCCAACCAAGAGTTGATAATCTGCTGAGATTTGACAACATTCTCTTCATAATACTTCTTGGCCAAATCCATATCAAAATCCACCACATGGGACCGATCAGGCATGTCAAAGGTCCGAGCGATGGACACAGGGTCAAAGTTTGCCACAATCCTTCCTTGGGGACCAATTATTCTTTGTGTACCAATATCATAGTGCCTAGCACACTTGAGCACCAACTCATAACACTGTACTGTAGAGGGAAATCCAGCCACATGTACTAACCTAGACTCAAATGTCATTCTGGCCAACAAAGGAAGATTATGTGCTACCATTCCCACCTTGAATTCCTCATAGTCTCACATCCAACATTAGTATCAGTGATCCCTAAATAGATGGAAGTCAACATGCTCTTAGGGATTCTACTCTTTATATCCATCTTCACCCTCTCTACCTCGGAGATGGCAGAACGTTTAACACTTGGATCCATCACCTTTCCTTTGCCTTGCCCAGAAACAACTTGCCCTGATCCTGCCTGCAAACAAGTAAAGACAACAAAATTAGATCCACGATAAACAAAAAGTTCAACTAAATCCACATCAAATCAATTATTTCAAAGTTCAGGATTTAGCCCCCCTCGCGGAATCCAAACTAGAGAGGAATTTTGAGGAAATTCGGACCAGGAAGAATCCAGCGAAACAGGCATACAAACATCCATATAATCATTTTAATTAATCTATCTAATCAAGGAATCCTTTGACACAACTTAGCATAAGTTCATTTGATCCTTTTAAATTGCACAATCACCAAGCAAATCTTCATATAACCATCAAATTCTTCATTCCCACAAAACCTCGAAAAAATCCGCCTTGGATGGAAATCTCTAAGAATGACAACAGTTTCAACAATCCGAGAAAATGAAGGAAGTGGAAAATATTCGGGAAAATCCTAAGGGTGTGGATTTTAGCGAAATCAATACAATTTTACCACTAACGCCCAACTTCGGAAAAAATGACCAAGCAACGGACCCCGAGGAAATCCAGAGGTAGTGAAAATCCGTGAGATAGGTAAGAATCTAGATTAAAGTGCATTGCGAAGAACAAAGAGGAAATGGGAAAACTCAAGGAATTCTGGCAGAGATGGAATTCCGTGAAGACACTGAAAAACCAAACACCTATGTTTCTCTCATCCTCACCTAAATAGATCAAACAATCACAGATTTTAAGAACCTGGAGCTCGACAACAACTTGACTCGAACCCCCAATGGATCAACCTTGAAGTCAAAACTCACCTCTCAACAAATTGAGAGGGATTGGCTATGCCCTAGGTCAAGAACCCTTAAACCTTCTGCCATGAATGCACATAACAACTTGGGCACAACTTGCTTGCTCGCAAGGGTAGAAAGTTCATGGAAAATACCAGTAGACAATCCAAGATAATAATGAAAGGAAAGCACAAAAAAAACACCCAAGAATGGCATCCGAATAGAGTGGGAAATTCCCCAGCTTAGAAATGTAAAATGCCCAACTGGAAAAGACATAAACCCCAAAAATGCCTAGGAAGCATGTACATTCAAGCAAGAGCGTAGAAAATACGAAAAGCATGAAAGCAATCCAAGAAAAGCAATCCATCAAAAGAGAGAGAAATAATTCGCATACCATGAGAATAGACAAACTAAAACCAGGAGGCCAGCAAGAAACTTCAAAGCATGAGAAGAACGCAAATGGCACTCAAGAAATCCAACTGCAATCAATCAAATCCACTCCCAAATGTACAATCCAGCAATGATACTTCAAGCTCAAGTGCTCCAAACTCAAATGGAAAGCAAAAAATAAAACTCAAATGGAAAATCACTTCCCATAAACCAATATAACACTGCCTAAGAAGTCATGCAATCACCCATTAATGTGATCGACAAGACAACCTAGACCAAATCCGGGAATCCGACAGAGCAACGGACTTCAGAAAAATCCGGACATGACGGATTTCTACGGACGACCAAAATACCTGGACTCCAACAAAAGCAACCGCCACCAGGCTCTGAAAGAAAACCGGGAAAGTCCGCCCAAGGTGGATTTTCCCAAAAACATGGAAAAACCTGGAATGAGCCCAGAACTTAAGGTTTTCATTATAAATCATAAATGGGCCATTCTAACAGGCAAGATGAACATCAAAGAACATGCCCAAGCAAGCAAAACTCCAAAAAAAGAAAGGCCAAGACACCAAAATTGAAAACGAGGGTCCCTACTTTCAGTGAGGCATGTGTGCAAAAACTACACAATAGGTATGTTGGATGTAGAAGATTATGCAACGTTTGGGATGTATGAAGAGATTTGATGATTAGGAATGAATGTACTAAATAATTAGATGGAATGGATTGTTGGTGATAAGTTGTTTGCAAAGTTTTATTGGATGGGATGTTGTGTAGAATAGGTGGCATATGTGTCTAAATTAGGAATAACCCCCGATGAGAATGGTAGTTAGGTTTGTTAATAATTTGATGTGACCAAAGAAGAATAAATTATAAACTCATGTTGAGTAACACTCATGGTTGTGGTAATGTTTGAATCGCTTTGATTAGACTCCATGGGATTTCTATGTAGAGACCAAGTATCAAGACCTTGGCGAATGATGTGTGGGATGAAAAAAATTAGATTATTGATGATTTTGTATTAATTCATAAGTAATTGGGTGGTTTTGGCACAAGAAAAAATTAAAAATATCAAAAATCAATTTTTTGGGTATTTTCTATGTTTTAGTCACATTTTTAGAGGCCTTTAGAGCAAAATTTGAGGTCAATAATGTTGTTATTCCATTGAAATGGTTGCCAAAGGCATTATTTTTAAGGGACTAGAATTAGAGATTTTGGAGATCTTTCCAACAATGTAAAGAAGTCATAATTTCAACCACTTAGCGAGGAGTTATGACCCTACCAAGTTGGGGTAATAATGAATGGTATAATTTATGGATTTTGACTCAATATTTTGTATGGATTCATTTGGGGCACCTTAGGCCTATTCTAAGTCTTCCTGGGTCAAAGATCAAAAGTATGATCAATGATTTGGAAGCTCAAAAGGCAAATAAGACTGATACTGATCAAATGCACTATAGTATTTATCAAATGCGCCAAGATACTAATCAAATGCACCATTGCATAGGTCAAATATTCCAATGTACTAATAAAATATACCAAAGTAATCTCAAAAGTGACACAGTAGGTATCAAATGTGCCACTCTATCAAAAAATGGTTTCAAGTTGTCAGCACAAATTTAACCTGTCTCAAATTAAAAGTGATGAATTATTGTTAGATGCATGATTTTATAGATCAAATGCACCAAAGTATTGTTATATGTAGGTAAAAATAATCAAATGTACCACAAAATAGTCAAATACACCAAAATATTATCAGATACACAATAGGATAGTCAAAAGCACCACAATAGCTATTAAATGTGCTACAATGGCAATCAAATGTGCAATTGTGTACGAGATATGCATAGAAATAATGTTAGGCCTTTCAAGAGCACCACACTAAGTATCAAATGCATAATTTAATTTTTATAAGCATGTTTTCAGACTTAGAAGTGCAATTATGTGTAACTGTTGAAAAAAATGCAAGTTTTTTAATTGATTTTTGACAGTTTTTGGATTGATTTTTGACAAGTTTGTTTGTGTGATACCCCACATTTTGTGATCCTTGTTTTTGTTGTGTTTCCTTGATTATATCATGAATTGTTCAATTTTTTTGTGTTCATATGCTTGAACATTATACAAGAGTATTATGATGATAGATAGATGTATTTCTTATATATTATTGGTTTATCTTGGTTATCATGGGTTATTGATTATTTGATGGATTTTAATTGATTATTGCTAGTGATAGTGATATTATGATTATCATATGATTACATTATGTGGATATGTGAGTAGATTTTATTGAGATGATATTTGATAAGTCAAGTGTTCACTTATAATGTTTTATCCAAATAAACAGTTTTTATGTAATCTCGTACATGATTATTGTAGATAAGAAATTTTGGAAAATAATAATTGTTCAAAATTTTATTTTTAATATATGTTAGATGCTTTGACTATTATTATTCCTTATGCTATACTAACAATTTTGGTTGAGTGAGAAAGTAAAATTTTCCATTGGTATTTGGGGTGACATAGCTACTTCCTTTTTATATTATTTTTGTTGCTACCGATCTTATCTCTTATGGATAAAATAAGATCATGTGTTGTAATATAATTCATGTGGTATAATGTGTTGTGAGGTCATTTAATTATGTGAAAGTTTTATTTTTATTTCCCTTGTGGGTTATCTCATTTTTATTTTTATTTGTTTTGTGGTTTATGTGTTCCTTATGTGAATGAAATTAAGTTTTTATAATTGTATAGTGTCCCTAGGTGCTAGATATAGGGGTAAGGGGTTTATTATACCTTAAAAATACCCTTTTAAGTATTTTTAACCACCTTAAAATCCCCTTTCGTAAAGGGGAGTGAAAAGGGGAGTTATTTGGTGGTTTGGTTAGTTAGGATAGGTAGTTTCTTCTCCTATTTCTATGTATGCTTTCTTCTTGAGTGGAGAGGGGTATTTTTACATCTTGTTGTCTTCTTAGTTCTTTTGGAATTTAACTTTGTAGATCATTTTTAGGAGAATAGAGGAAGAGGGGAGAGAAAGAGAAGAGAGTAGAGGAAGGAAGGGATTGAGAGGAGCCTTGGAGAGTCTTCACTAATTTTCTACCATTTTTGGAAAGATTTTTCAAAGTAGGGTCTAGCCCTTGTGTAAGATATTTGTAAGTAAAATGTTTGGAAGGTTGCATATTGAATGAAATCTTTGTAAAAAATGTTAAATTCATTATGTTTCTTGTTGTGTTTTGTGTGGATATTTTTTGTGCTTGTGAGGGTTTATAAAGTTTTATTGTGATGTGAAGAATTTTTTATGTGAAATGTTATGTGTTGTGTGTTTTGTTTTGAGAGAAGTGATGTATATGTGCACCTAGGGAGAGCTATGTGATCCTTAGCTCGAGGGTGGGTTTAGTTTCAAACTTATGGTTGAGTGGAGATCTTACTAACAAGAAAAATGGGGATAGTATAATCTAAATATATGTACTCCAACACTCCTTGTGTAGTTTGTTTTAAACCACAAAGGATACAATAAGAGAAACAAGCATGTGTAGTACTAATCTAGAGGGTGTTCCTATCATATAATACCATAACATCAAAGAAAATATTCATTCATTCATGATACACATATATGATCCTTATAAACTACTTATATTATATCATGAGTAGGTACAAACAATAGGTCTTAGTCTCTGCACTGGTATCTATCTTTTCCTATCTTATCTCTTCTATATTCTCATCTATCTCATATATTATTTATATTACAAACATACATGTATTCCCTTGAAGAGACATGACTCCTAACTATGGCTAGTACCTTTTCCTAGTACCATGGATCTTTACCGGTAGTCCGTAGTATGCTTTTGTGTTACCCTTAACATACCAACATCATCCCACCTTTTAAATGATGTATTGTCCTCAACACATGAGGCTCAACTAGGAAGGAGATGCTAGTATTGTATCTTCAGTCTAGCCATGGTTGTTGTTCAGTGTGCCTGTGCCTGCAAGAGTGTACCTATCTGCCATTGGATATGTTCCAGTGTATGTTCAACCTCTTGAGAGTGGCAGGGATTGAAATAGTGGCAGTTATTTATTTTGATTCCTTCAAAATGTTTCAATTCACCATCAACCCACTCTCTCAATTGTTGTATTTTCTCTTTTACTATCTCCCTTTAGATATGGAGCTATTGTAGTTGAATGTTCATATTCTCCACCTAGTCCCTTATAGCTCCAATTAGATCTTTTAGGGGATCATAAGCCACTTGTATGATATGGTCTTCAAATTGAATGATCTGGTTCTATAGGTTCTTGTTTGTATTTGGCCATTGTAAGAAAAAATGATACATTACCCCAACCTCCTTTATGTTTTCTTTAGTTAGTTTGATTTTTTGTTCGAGCTAGGAGTGTGTGGTAGCACATATCTTAGAGAACTTCTCAGTATTATTTTTAGTCAACTCTTCTTGGGCCTTTTAGCGATGCCAACCTTTATGGAGGCAAAACTGGCAAGTGCAACTTGTCCACTAGATACTTTAGTTGTGGTAGTAGGAATGAAGTGTCCTACAGAAGATGGGGGATGCCATTATGTATTATGAGCATCACATACTTCAATTGTTTAGCATGTTGGATATGCTCATTCAATAATTCATCTTGAGTGGTTGCATAAAAAATATCCCCTAATTGTATCTTTTGTAGGGGTGACATACTGGATAAGTTTATCTAGGACCCTACTAATGACACTTGTGTAGCTATGAGGATGGTGTCAATTGAATCTACTACTATTGGTACAAGAACCTTTTGATCACAAAGATAGTATCAAATGGTGTAGATACTGTGTACGTTAGAATGTGTAAATCAAAATGAATCTAATCTAATACACCAATGAAACATTAGATTAAAGAAACTAAATTAAATAAAGAAAAACGCAAACTCTAAACACAGGCAGCTTCTTCAAATTCATCCCATTGTCCTCTATCTCCAAGGATTCGTTTCAAAATGCTGGCTCTCAGTTGTTTTAAACAGTAGCTTGTAGAATGGCAACTTGAGAGAATGAGATTAATGAAAATGCATGTGCATTGCTAATATGCTTTAAGCTATGAAATTGAAATGCTAATTAAATGCTAGAAATGCTTGATAAAACTAAAATGCGACTATAATAACTACGTATGAAAATCTAGAATTCGAGGTCCTTTCCAACTCACAAGAGGGTTGTATTTATAGATTTTTGAAGGCAAGAATTCAATTGGCCAAGATCAACGGTTGAGTTCAAACCTGTTAAAATGAATGGTGAGAGATCAAGAATTTGAAAAGAAGATGGAATTTTAAGAGATAGATGGAAAATGAAGAGACAAATGGAAGATGTGTCCATAATTAAAATAGATAATATTTAATTATGTGTGGGAAATGAAAAAAATTTTAATTAAATATTTGCAAATATTTAATTATTGAGAAGAGTGAAGAATTTCAGAAAGTGTTTTAATTAAATATTGAAAATATTTAATTAAATGTGAAATGAAGAATATCATTTAAATTTAGAATTTAAATTTGTGATAATTAATATAAATAAATTGTGAAATCTATTTAATTAATTAAGAGGAAAATAGCATTAATTAAATAAACTTATTTATTTAATTAAACTAGAAAAATTGGAAAAATGAACAATATAAATAAATAATTAAATTTATTTATATGTAGATGACTTAAGAATATTAATTAAATAATTCATATTTAATTAATTAACAGGTTTGGTTAACCGTGACCATTTTTAGATGTGTACATTTTGCCCCTCTTTGAAGTGATGTGTTTTACGCATTGCTTCAAAGAATTTGACCCTAATTTTGAAAAATTTAACTGATGATGCTATATGCCCCCTCGAGAGATAAATCGCGTGATGAGAATGATGATGAGGATGATTTGGAAGATTTTCAGATGATTTTGGAGAAAATTTGGCAATTTAGCTCTCGAAATAGCACTTTGCATAGTAAAAATAAAAATAATTTGCCACTTTTACTCGTTTAAAAGGTGAAAAAGGTGAAAAGTCATTTTCATTTGAACAGTAACCTTTGAGAATTTTTTGAGCTCTGAGAGAGATATTAGCGATGCCGATCCCTTATGAGTGCCACAGATTTGAGCAAGGCCACCGTCATCAGAGACCCGCAGCCTATGGACCTCCGGTAAGTCAATCAAAACCTCTTTGTCAAATTTTATAAGATTTTCGAATGCTTTTTTGAATTTTATTTTATTTTTTAAATTTTGTTTTAGCGCATATAATTTTATTTCGGTGCATACCAGCTTTAATTTAGCGCATAGATTAGATAAACCGTCGCATCCAAAGTGGCGCATAGGTGCAAAACAGTTGCGCATAGGTGAATTAGCACATAAGATAGATCAAATGGCGCATCCATGAAACTTGGCTGCGTAGGATGGTAGATTAGCGCATAGGTGAACTATTTTAGTGCATTTGTTTGATAAAATCGCGTATTCATGAAATCACACATCCATAATCTGTTTTAGCACATCCATGTTTTGGCGCATCGATTGACTATTTTGGCGCATCCATGGATTTTTGCTGAATTTCAATTTTTGAAGAAAAATTGATGCGTGCTTGATGATTGTTGCTAGATTAGACAATGAATTTTATGCTTTTGAAAAACATCAAGATTAGATTTGTGTGATTTGATAAATTTTCCTTCGTGTTTAAAGAACAAAATAGTCGAAATGATTGATTTTCTTTCCTGATTGAAAAGCTGATAGATTTGCTTTCCCGATTGAAAGGCTGATAGATTTGCTTTCCCGATTGAAAGGCTGATAGATGTTGATTGATTTGACTATTAAATTTGCTTCCATGCGATATGAAAAACAAATAGATAGATTAATTTTCTTTCGTGCTTGAAAAATTAACCTCCTCCAGTTTAGAGAGAGATTCCCTTATACCTGGGAGATGGTTCCGCAGTTATCTGAGGATGATTTAGGGATCATACATCAGTGTGGATTGAGTCCTTTGTTGGCGATGCCGCAATATCGAGTCAATAGGGCACTGTTGACTGCTTTAGTGGAGAGGTGGCACAATGAGCACAACACCTTCCATTTGTCAACAGGAGAGATCACGGTGACTCCGGAGGATGTTTACAAGATTCTGGGTATTCCTGTGGTTGGAGAGCTTGTGATCTATGATCACAAGGAGATTGGGGGGACAGATGCACTAAGATGGGTCTTCCAAGATCCTCATGTCTGTGGATATGAGATTCCCTGGAAGGAGATGATGGACAGCTATGCCCCACTGCCTTCAGTTTTAGCAGGATTCGTAGGTGGTTTCCTTTGTCTTGATCGTAGGGAAAAGGGACTATCAGTTGGGTGGGGTATAGGTAGAGCAGGTCGAGGATATCGGTGGGGTGGCCATGGATGTGGACAATGAGAGTTCAGAGGATGAGGAGATGGATGAGGAGTCAGATGACTCAAATAGTGGGGATGATGGGGATGATGGAGGTGGTGGGAGACAAAGATTTTTCTTTGATGTTCCTTTTAGTATGAGGCCACGGACATCCAGAGTGGTGGGTTAGCCGAGTACTTCAGCTCCATGGATTACCATCAGGGCCCCGTCACAGGGACAGGTTGATGGTTTACAGGTAGAGATTCAGAACCTTCAGAGTCAATTAGCATAGGCTTAGGGGACCATCAGTCAGTTGCAGGCACAGATTGCACAACCACCACCTCCTGACCCATAGGTAGCTCAGCTTACAGCTGAGAGAGATAGTTTCAGAGAGAGATGCATACAGGTGGAGGGGGTAGCCGAGAGATTATTGAGATCAGTTGAGAGCACCTCTATTGGAGAGGTTGTAGCAGAGGGGCTAGAGACTACTCAGGAGGCCGAGTACTATAGGATGAGGTATTTTGAGGCAGTGCCACCCAAGCAGAGGATAGCGTTTACAAAGTCAGGTACTCGATCTCGGACCCATTCACGCAGTGCTACCAGGAGTGTGGGTCAGTCGGTCAGATGAGAGAGCAGAGATCTGACGAGACTTACTACCTCAGGAAGCAGCAGAAGTCATGTTCCACGGTCAGATGCCCCTCAGTGATGGACATGTTGTACACATTTATGCCATTGTATTTGATATATCTTTTTGAAACATTTGATATCTTTGTATTTTTGGAAATTTGTTTTGATGAGATTTATGAGATGCAGTGGTGATTTGATTATGTATGTGTTATGGATGATTTATGCTCATGTGATGGATGATTTATGCACATGTTATGGATGCATGTTTTTATTTTTATATGCTATGTCGTGTATGATGATATGATGTAATCTGAATGATTTTTCCTTCATGATGTATGTAATGAATGTATGATGTAAGCTGTAAATGCTTTTGATGAAATGAGAGGATATGTTTTATGATGTAATATGAATGATAATAATGATGTAATGGAAATGAACATGATATATGTTGTAATGGAAAAGAACTTATGATAACCTAAGTGATGATGTGAAAAGAATGAAATGGATGCAATTTTATTTATGAATGTGTGTGAAATATGCAAATGTATATGTTAATGAATGATTAAAATAACGACCATGCATATGATATGTAATGATGGATAATGATTAGGATGAATGAAATGAGATGATAATGAATATGATAATGCAATGAACTGATGATGTAAGTATGCAAGTGCAATGATAATGATAATAGAAAATGATGTGAAATGAATGATCATGAAAATGATGTTACAAATGTCCAAATTTACTTAATTGTTTTTTTTGAAAAGATAGATGAAATACTTACCAACCTTCAAAAAATTCTACCTCATACAGCCTTAAAAATGCAATCCTAAATGAATCATGCAGTCCTAGAATGCAGTAACAAACCATTCTCTCTTTTTCCATTCCATGTTGTGCTTGATTTTCATCATTGAGCCTTTTGATATGTTGAAAGTTAGTACAAGCATCAAAGGGTATGTTAGCACCAATGATGACTTGAGTACTACTTTCATGATTTTTGATATAGAAAATCAATACAAGCATCGAGGTATAATTGAACCAAGATGACCTGAGTATTGTTTGCATAAACAGACAAAAACTAACCATTTTCTTAAGCAAATTCTGAAATGTCATCGATGATACATTGTAGAGCATGTCCCATGACAAATTTGCACAATAATAATGATTAATTTACAGATAGCAAGCCAAGAAAAATCACATACTTCTTCCTTGTGATTCTAATTCAGTATATCATCGAATCACTCCAAAGATATGATGTCATCAAATATCAAAACAATAATTGCAACTTATGCTTTTAAGTTTCTCATTCATTTTATTCAAATTCAGATCATCCAATTTGTGTTTTTGTTATCTGTCCAAATAGTCGTGCAGTCTCAAATATAATTGGATCATGTTGTTGTTTCCTGATATTCTGACTCTCGACACATGTTATCAATTGTCTGCTAGAAAGCTCCAAGAAGGGAATTGCTGCTCCCTAATGACCTTGTATTGCGACTCCTGCTAAACACAACTACTGCTAAGGATAACCCGAATCATTAAGCCATGATGAGATCCTTGTTGTTTCAAGGAGACGATGCGATGTATGATGCAAATGTATTGGTCAGGCATGTGTGTGATGTAGATGAAAAGATGAATACACAAAAGGGTGTCCTAATAGATAATAGAGCCAAACGAAATAAAAAACAACATCTGTTTGCCAGGTTTTTGCCATTTGATTTTATTGCACCTTTTTCTTGATTTTATGATTTTTTTGTTGTTACCAAGACGCCTGTTTGCCAGGTTTTTATCAAGGCAACAATTTTTTCTTTTTTTTTTCAGGATTTTTTGTATTGTTTTTGATTTTTTTCAGGCATAGAATTTCTTCAGATGCATGTTGTTGGTTGGATCTTCAAACAGGTCCCCTTCTACTGTTGATAACTGATATGCCCCCGATCCATATGCTGCAATGATTACGAACGGGCCCAACCAATTTGGTTCAAATTTGCCTTTTTTTTCTCGATCCTACTGATTTTGAGGGTTTTCTTTGAGAACCAAGTCACCCACTTGAAAAGTTCATGGTTTGACTCTATGATTGTAGCTACGGGACATGATCTGTTGATACCCCTTCAAATGATTAACTACAATTTGACGCCATTCATCAAGCAGTTCTAGCTCTTGCAACCTTGATACTCTGTAGTCTTCATCATTGATTAGCCCCTTAAGTGATACTCGAAGTGAAGGAATCTCAACTTCCAATGGTAGAATAACTTCTACTCCATAAATCAAAGCATAAGGAGTAGCACCCGTTGGTGTGCGAATGCTTGTTCTGTAGGCCCATAATGCTAGATTCAATTGGATATGCCAATCACGACTTGCTTCATTCACTATTTTCTTCAAAATCTTTAGAATTTTTTTGTTTGAAACTTCGGCTTGACCATTCCCTTGTGGATAGTAAGGCGTAGAGAACCTGTGTTGGATGTGAAATCTTTCACATAGCTCGTCAACATCCTGATTTTTAAAGGGTCTACCATTGTCTGTGATAATGGAGTTGGGAATACCATATCTGCAGATGATATAGTTCAAAATGAATGAAGAAATTTGTTTACCAGTAATAGTTGTCAGGGGAACAGCTTCAATCCATTTAGTGAAATACTCAGTGGCTGTAATGATAAATTTATGTCCATTTGAAGACGATGGGTGTATCTTTCCAACCAAGTCCAATTCCCACTGAGCGAAAGGCCATGTTGTGGTGAAGGGTTCTAATTCCTGAGTAGGAGCTTGAATGAGATTCCCATGAATTTGACATTTTGCACATTTCTTCACAAAGATGAATGATTCCTTCTCCATGGTTGGCCAGTAGTACCCTAATCTTACAAGTTTCTTTGCTAAGATTAGTCCACTTGAATGTGTCCCACAAATTCCACCATGGACCTCTTGTAAGGCCTTTTCCAATTCATTGCGTTCAAGACATCTAAGGAGGGTACCATCTAGACCACATCGATATAAGATGTCAGCAATTAAGGTGTAACGAGATGATTGACGAATGAAATTTCTTTTCTGATTCCTAGACAAGTCTAAGGGTAAAGTAGTATCTTTTAGGTAAGTGTAAATTTGGCCATATAAGGGAGAGTCAGAACTCATCAAATGGCAAATTATTTGAGTTTTAGGATTGTCGTGGGCGGGAGAAAACAACTGTTCCACCAAGAAATCATACCGTTTTTGATTCTCTGTCAGCTGGAGTAGAAAGGTGATTGTAGCCATAGCGTCTGATGCTTTATTATCAATGCACGAAATCTGTATGAACTTGATATTAACAAAGTATTTCTTGAGATCTTCCACCATTCTTTTGTAAGGTATCAACTTGTCATCTTTAGTGTGATATTCGTCATTGATTTGATTTATAACAAGTTGTGAATCACCAAAAACTTGAAGTTCTGCAATTTTCCAGTCTACTGCAATTCTTATGCCGATTATCAATGCCTCATACTCAGCTATGTTGTTTGTGAAGGAAACATTAGCCGATAAAATTTTGGGATTGTATGTCCTTGAGGTGTAATAAAAAGAATTCCTGCTCCTGAACCATGTTGAGTGTAAGAACCATCAAAGTAGAGTGACCATGACTACTGGATATCTATTGTGAACACGTCAGCATCAGGAAAATCAACATGTATTGGATATTCTACTGGTATTGATGCTTCTGCTAATTGATCTGCAATTACTTGTCCCTTTATAGCTTTTCAATCCACATAATGAATATTAAATTCGCTTAGGATCATAACCCATTTAGCCAACCTGCCAGTTAAGGTTGCCTTACTTAGAAGATATTTGAGTGGGTCAATCTTAGCCACAAGCTTTATTGTATGAGTTAGCATGTAGTGTCGTAACTTTTGAGAAGTGAACACCACTGCTAAAAAAACTTTTCCAATGAAGGTATGATTTAGTTCGTGACTTGTTAGGGTTCGGCTGATGTAATAAATGGCTCGTTCTTTTCCTGAGTTGTCTTCTTGTGCCAATAATGCTCCTAAAGATACTTTTGTGGCAGTAATATATAATATGAGAGGCGCACCTTGTATTGGTGGAATCAATACTGGTGGATTCATGAGATATTGCTTTATCTGATCAAATGTTGCTTTGCATTTGTACTCCCACTTGAATGGAACATTCTTGTGTAAGAGATGTGTAAATGGTAAACTTTTATCTGCTAGTTGAGCAATGAATCTTCGAATGGATTGTAATCGTCCATGTAAAGAGCATAGTTGACTAATGTTCCTTGGTGGTGGCATATCAAGAATTGCTTGTACCTTAGCCAGATCCACTTCAATTCCCTTTTCTGATACAATGTAACCTAATAGCTTCCCATATTTTACTCCAAAAACGTATTTCTTAGGGTTAAGTCTCACTTTGATTTTTTCCATTCTTTTGAAGATTTTTGATAAGATATCTATGTGTCCTTCTTTGGTATTAGATTTGGTGAGGAGGTCATCAACATAATCTTCCATGAATGTATGCATCATATCATGAAAAATTGTTGTCATTGCACGTTGGTATGTGGCTCCTACATTTTTCAACCCAAAAGGCATTACGTTCCAGCAATAGGTACCCCAAGGACATGTGAATGTTGTTTTATCCTGATCTTCTCGTGCAATCTTGATTTGGTTGTATCCTGAAAATCCATCCATTAATGAGTACATTGCATGTCTAGTGGTTAAATCAACAATCATAACTATGTTTGGTAAGGGAAAATCATCTTTAGGAAATGCTTTATTCAAATCCCTAAAATCTGTACAAATTCTAATCCTTCCATCTGGCTTTGAAACAGGCACGATATTGGAGATCCATTCCACATAATCCATGGACCGGATGAATCCAACATCTAAAAGCTTTTTTAATTCCTCTTTAACCAATAATGCAACATGTGGATGCATTTTTCTGAGTTTCTATTTTACAAGTTTTTCCCCCGGTGTAATAGATAGATGATGCATGATGAGATCCGGATCCAATCTAGGCATATCTGCATAGGACCATGCAAAACTAATTTGATTATCTTTGAGAAATTCTGTGAATCTAGGTACTTCTTTGTCTATTAGAGATGTAGCCAATTGCAAAACTTTGGGTTTTTCTATAGTACCTATATTGAGTGCCTCTATTGGTTCGATTAGAATGGAAGACCTTTCCTGATAATGCTCTGGAAGAGTGTCAAGTTTCCCATCCTCTAGCACCTTTGAAAGGTTTTCACCATTGGATACGCTTTTTATTTTTCTCTTTTCTTGATCTAATACTGCCTTTGTTAGGTTTTCACCATTAGATCTTTCTTTTTTATTGATCTAATACTGCCTTTGTTAGGTTTTCACCATTAGATCTTTCTTTTATATTATTTATTTCATAGCTAAGAAACTTGGCACTTTCCTGTCGAAAAGTTTGATCTTGTGATTCCTTGGTGGAACTTGTTTCGGGACGGGATGAACAAAGAAAGTTTATTATGGTTTCGTCATTTGGAAAAGTTGGAACATCAATGGGTGCTATTTGTTCCCAATCAATGAGTTCGGGATGTACCAAAGGAAATGGATCATTAGGATGAGTAAGGTCACTGACCATAAGGGTCAAGATATGATTGTTAATGTCATTATAGGGGAGATCTAAGATGGTATCCTCCTGTGGATAATCTGTTTCACTTTGAATCAAATCGATTTCACTTGAGTCATGATTGCTTTGTAGGACATAATGAAACAGAGGCCTTGAGCTTTCCCCTTATAAGAATGCGGGTGAGAGCTTGTGTATGACGTCCACCTTCTTCTTTGAGATGAAAGTATCGTCATAGAAATCATCCCATTCATATTCATTGGAGTCAGTGTCATAATTGTTTGCTTGAATTCTCAGAATTGTTTTAGCTAACTCCTCATTTGATGGCCTTTGTGCTACTTCTTCCTTAGTATCTTCACCATATCCTAACCCAATCTTATCTTTTTGGTGCATTATTTTTAATTGGACAGGTTCAACATTACCCTCTTTCCTTTTACCTATAGGGCCATTTCCTTCATAACCCATTTGTTGCATGATAGCATAACCTTTTCCATATTGTTCAGTGAGTAACTTGATATGTTGTACAGATTCTTTTTCATATTTATAGAGCCAATCAAGGATAGCTCTATCTTCCATTTCATTTTCTTTGATAAATATCCCATTAAACTTGGTGATGGGGGCTAAAGTTGAGGTGAAAGCTATTGTTGCCTGTTGTCTGGACGTTGAGGGTTGACCATGGGATCTTGGGGATATGGGTAAATTAGAGAGAGATAAATAATACTCTCCTACTCCATTATCTTTCAATTTTATCTTGGTGCCAAAATTACTTATCATTTCAATTGCTTGTTCATGGTACTTGGAGGTAGAGATGGCCAAAGCCTCTCTATTGTGTGGGACAAGCGTGTCCTGAGTTGCTCTAATGTTAGAGCAAGTTTGACTGCTAATGTGATCAGCAAGTATTGTTACTTCTTGTCCATCATATGGAAACTTTAAGCATTGATGATAAGTAGATGGAACAACCTGCATGTCGTGGATCCTTGGGCGACCCAATAGTATGTTATAGGTTAGATCCTGATCAAGAACCTGACAAAAGGTATTCTTCACAACAAGTCCCACTCTAATTGGTAGCATGATGAGACCTTTGGAAGTCCTTTCCTCATCATCATATGCCTTGATTGTAATTTTCCTCCATGGATCTATAGAGTTTGCTAGAGTGATGAATTATGTGGATGGGTTATGGATGAATCATCTTTTTCAGAAAAAGATAAACATGTGTAGGAGGACAAGTGTCCCACCATGGCTTGAGATTGATTGATATCCAAATCAGGGGATACAGTTGTATCAACAAGTTCCTTTTCCAGAATGTCCTTATGGGCAAGTGATAACTTTAAAAGCTCCAAGATAGAAATTTGGGCTGATGTTTTTCGCAGTTGATCAACCAAATTGTATTGACTTGGAGAGGGAATTGCTGCTTTAGATGAGCTGCCTTTGACAATGATTTTGGCTTGTCCCCTTGTCGTAGCATTGACCTCTTGATATTCTTTCTTACCTTTGATTCAGATAACGTTGATTTGAGGATCATCAGTATAAATATGATTGATAATGATATCGTGGATGTTATTAACATTCTTGCCCTTGTCACCCGAAGATTCCCCTTTTTGATAATTAGGGAGTGGATTCTTGAATGCTTGATGGTCATTATTGACATTATGTCCCTCAACCGTGATGGTATGGTTATCAATCAAATCTTGAACAATATTCTTCAACCCTTGGCAATTGTTTGTCTTATGACCTTTTCACCTATGATAATCACAGAAATGTGAGTCATTCCATGATGGTGGTTTAACTTGAGGCTCATAGTCTCTTTGTGGTGGAAATGTAATAGCATTTTGATTCAATAATTCTTTGAGAATGGATTCCAAAGATTGGCCCAAGGGAGTGAAACTCCATCGACTCGAAAAATATGACGATCTGGGCACATTTGAATTTTGATTATTGCCAAAATTATTTCCATGATTATTAGTCATGTTTCTTTGATTGGAAACATTGCCTTGGTTATTAGAATTTCCAACATTGTTGCTACGTTGAACACCTAACACATTAAGGATGGTAGGCTTTGTATTCACATTGTTAGCACCTACTACCCCATCATTCACAACATTTTTATTTCGGGTCCAAAATCATGACTTGTCATTGTTGTTATTATGGTTGTTGTTGTTGTTGTACGAATTTGAACCCTCTTTATCAATTTTTAGAACTCCACGCTTGATCAACGCACCTTCAATAGTAATTGCGTTTTCAATCAATTTTTCAAACGATTGAGGACAGTGAAGGTTTAGTCTGTAACTCATTTCTTGATTAAGACTATCGATGAATATCTCCATCTTTTCTTTTTTAGGAGCAGGACGAGAGTATTTAGCAAACACCCTTCTCCACCTTTGCAAAAATGTAGTGAAAGATTCCCCTACTTTTTGTTTTACCTTACAAAGATCAAGCATGGTTATCTGGTGTTGGATGTTGTAGGAGTATTGTGATATAAATTTTTTTATTAACTCCTCAAAAATTTTGATGGGGGGAGTGATCTTTGAAAGCCACTCCATGGATTGTCCACCCAGACTTCGTGGAAACAACCGCATTAAGTAGGTATCATTATGAGCAAACTCTAAGCTCATATTTCGAAAATCCCTTACATGCTCAATGGGGTCAGTTTTCCCATTATACCTATCAAACTTAGGGATTTCGTAATGTTTTGGAAAAGGTATCATTCGAAGACTCCTATCAAATGGATAAGGACATATGTCATCCAAAACATACTTCTTCATTGTAACCCCTTGCATTTCTTTTATTTGTCCTTGTAATTCCTTTATCTATTGAGTAACGGCACCAAAATCATTGAGAGGAATTTCAGGATCCTCTTTAATCGCCTCTGTGTCAAAATCAACAGGTAACTTAGCTCCTTGATTAGCTAATGAAAGGAAATATCTTTCCTTGTTTCGTTCTAAAATCCTTTCCAATAAGAGTATGGAATTGGGGATCATGTTCCGCTTCTTGAATTTTTTCTTCCGTTAAATCTTCAGTATTTGAATTGTTAAAGAGGTTTTCCTCCCTCTCACTATTATCACCCATTTTGCTCACTGTACTTTCATCTTTTTCTATATGTTTTCAAGATCTCGTGATAACAGGCATAAGCTTTACTCAAATTCTACTAACTTTGATCAAAGAAATGAAATAGTGCAATGGTGATGGATATGAAAGTCAGGATAGAATGAAGATTCTATGACTTAAAATATTTTTAATCTTTAGCTCGTGATTCCCTGATTGAAAGGATGAAAATCCTATTTGCGGGAATTTAAACCAAAGATCGAAAATAAAGATGATTTTTCACTTTGTGAAGTTTGATCTTAGCTTTGTAGAAAAATGAATTTAATGAATGCCTAATGTGTTTGAGTTCTCTACTGCAGAATTTGATTTGGACGAGTAGCATATGTGATTGCAGGTTGGGCAATATAAGAAGAATGAATACACTGACTGTGGTTGTGCCTTTGAGAAAGGGCTCTTCTTTGAAAGAAAGCTCATGAGTATAAAGGTTCTACAGCATAATTGTTAGTGAAACCTCTAATATAGTTGTGATATCGATGAATAAAGGTTCTGTGTTCAAGCAGGACCTTTCGACTTTGATATAGAAATTTCCTCTTCTTCAATATCTTCTTATAACTGAGAGACTTCTTGGGCTTTCTAATCTTTCTTTCTAGGGACTTCTTAACAAAGGTTGCAGACTTCCAAACTCTGAGCATGGGAAAGACTAGACCGATAAGACTTGATTTCTGAATGTCAAAAAATTACCTAGGCTCGGAAAACAGATGCGCCAAAACAGAATTCCTATGCATCAAAACAGTTACTGGATGCATCGAAACAGAGCACAGATGCGCCGAAACATAGCATAGATGCACCGAAATAGAGCACAGATGCATTGAAACAAAGCAACAATGCGTCGAAATAGAGTAGCAATGCACCGAAATAGAGTGGCAATGCGCCGAAACAGAGCAGCAATGCACCGAAACAGAGAAGCAATACGTCGAAACAGACCCGGGATGCGCTAAATTATCTGCTAGACCTCTGAGACAGAAATGTTTGGATAGTTTTGATATTTCTGGATGATCTTAATCTAATTTAAATGTGAAAAACACAGCATAGAGAAGCAAACAGTTGTTTTGTTAATCCTAAAATCTAAACAAAGAGTGTATGTTCTTGAGATTTTCACAGGTTTTGAACAAGATAAGCAATTCAGTCAGACTCACTCTTAATTTGTCAGATAGTTCATCATAGTAACCACAGTGCACAACTTAAAATCGCATCGACTCACACAACCATGTCACCCCCTAGAGGGCGCCCATGTTTTTGTCTTTTCTAGGTGTGTACTCAAGGTGATGGAAGTGGATACCGAATCCCCTGAGCAAACAATCCATGGTGATTATATGGTGAGTGTCTTGGGGGTAGATTCTTCCCTCCCCTTGCACCGTGATTAAGATGATGTTTGGATACTGACACGGCTAGCTTTCTACACTATGGTTTTTAGTAAGGATATTTGTTCAGTGTGGCAAATAGACAGACTCCCTCGAGAGACCTCCCAACCTTTAGAACAAAGGTTTTGGGGATGGTTATCTTGCGTACTACTGTCAAGTTAGATTTTCATCAACAACTTGCTTTTGATTTAAGTGGGTTAGAAACCTTGGCTTTAGGTGTTCCCACTTAGGTCGTTCCTCTTGGGTGAGTACTTTTTCCCACAAGAACAGGCCTTCTAAAGGATGTAATAAAGCATTAAATTGCAGAAAATAAAAAGTAAGTTTGGCGTTCTGATCACCCAGTTAAGGGGAGAGCATAAACCTATTACCCACAATCACAGCAAACAATAATGGTTCAATTTTAAATCCCAAATTGACAATTATTTACACTAAGTGAAGATGTTGCTTCACCAAAAACATGGGATTCATTTTAACCAAAATAAATTTATGTTTGGTGACTATCCTAGGATTGGTTAATTCGGATTTAAATGTCTACCCTAGGATTGCTTCATTCCATTAAAACAAAATTTGAAAAATCCTATCCGCGGATGGTGTCGGAATCAGAATTTAAATTTTTTACAACTTTATGCGCCGGAACAGGTCGTCTATGCGCCGAAAGATCTCACAGGAATGCACTGAAACAGAGTGTCTATGCGCCGAAACAAGATATGGATGCGTTGAAATAGTTAATGTATGCACCGAAATATCTCATAAATGCACCGAAACAGTCTTCGTATGCGCCGAACCAAGACTCGTATGCACCAAAATGCGATTTTAGTCTGTCACCTGCTAGAAAAATTTGCAAAAAGAAATATCAAATGTGGGGCTTGGCCCCACGGTGGGTGCCAGAAATGTGTACGTTAGAATGTGTAAATCAAAATGAATCTAATCTAATACACCAATGAAACATTAGATTAAAGAAACTAAATTAAAGAAAGCAAAACGCAAACTCTAAACACAGGCAACTTCTTCAAATTCGTCCCATTGTCCTCTATCTCCAAGGATTCATTTCAAAATGTTGGCTCTCAATTGTTTTAAATAGCAACTTGTAGAATGGCAGCTTGAGAGAATGAGATTAATGAAAATCCATGTGCATTGCTAATATGCTTTAAGCTATGAAATTGAAATGCTAATTAAATGCTAGAAATGCTTGATAAAACTAAAAATGTGACTATAATAACTACGTATGAAAATCTAGAATTCGAGGTCCTTTCCAACTCACAAGAGGGCTGTATTTATAGATTCTTGAAGGCAAGAATTCAATTGGCCAAGATCAACGGTTGAGTTCAAACCTGTTAAAATGAATGGTGAGAGATCAAGACTCTAATTGCCACATATCAGACTCTAATATTTTTTATTGTCTTGAGGCTCAAGCTCCTACTATTGAATGTAGCTCCGGTCAACTTTTCTACCTCACTATTTTTTATGGCCTTTTTAGTTGGAATTCTATCTACCATCCTCAAACCCATCACCACATGGATGGATTCCTTTGTAATTTTTTAAGGATTATCCAAGCACATGAATTTTTCAAGCACTTGGCTCAACACGATTCAAACCCATTCATTCTCTTTACAAAAATCTAGGTATCTTTCCATATATCTATATTTTTCTAGCCAATCTCTATATATTTTGGTTTGTAGGTTTTTTCATCTTCCTACAATAGCTTGTATCAGAGGTCTTCCAGCTTGATATGATTGATCTTTACTATTTTCTCATGGATTAATTATCTAGACATCCTCCAATTATACAATATTATGGGGTACTTATGAGAATGCTCCATATTTGTTGGTCTACAATGCCTTGTAGGGGTACCATTTGAATATAGGTATGGGATTATCAGAGACTTTTACTACTGTGGGAGAGGTCATTTTAGCATAGGGGGGATTGGTGAATTTTTAGAAAGGCTATGAAATGATCAGAGGATGATTAATGAACCTTAGCTTTTGATCGCAATTGTGAGGAATGAGTCATGAAAATGGTATTATAGAATTAGGTTAGTGGGGTATGAGATGTGACATAGTGGGGTGGTAGCTAGTTAGTAAATGATCATCTTAGTTTATGGGTTTTTTGAGTCTTTGGGTTGATTTGATGGGTGGGCTTTATGATTTTTGAGTTTAATTTTCCTAAGGTTTACACTATGGTACATAGTATACATTACATGTGTTATGGTTTAATATGTTCAATCTAGTGGTAGGTAATAATGTTTAACTGTGCTATATTAATATGCCATGTTACAAGTATGCCATCCAGTTGTCTTGATTTTACCACTCTAACTTTGATTATGTTGTGAATGTAATATGGTCCTAAACACTAGACCTTCAATTTTCCTTGCTTCTTAAATTTATTGTCGTATAGAAATATTAAGTCCCCTATTTGGAATATCTTCAACCACAAGTTCTAGTCATGCCATGCCTTTTATCTTTTTTGTTCAAATTGATGGTTATACATATAAATCTACTAACATTCATCTAGTTTTTCTAATTCATCTATTCTCATCACCAAGGATTGGACCTCTTCTAACCACAAAGTTAGTGCAGTACATATGTTGGGAATTATGAAATCCATAGGTACTGTGACATCAATGCCATATACCAGCTGAAACGGTGTGAATTTTCTATTCCTCTTATAGGAAGTGTGCTATGCCTAGAGTACCATAGGTATCTTGACATCCCAATTTGTATGGCTCCCATTAATGTTATCCCAATTATTTTGTTAAGTGCTTCACTTCCTTCATTTTTTTGTGGATGATATGGAGAGATTCTATTATGTGTTATCATAAAGTTCTGCAATAGCTCTTTGATCATCTTGTTCACAAAGTGTTTACCTTGATCACTCACTATGGTTATAGGGCATTTGTACCATGTAATGATATTTTCATATAGGAACTTTGCACCAATTTTGGTAGTGCAATCTCTGGTTGGTTTTGCTTCTGCCCATTTTTTTAGATACTCTACTCTAGTTAAAATGAACTTGGATTTTGATTACTTTGCGAGAGGGTCATTTGGCCCTATAAAGTCAATTACCCATAATTTCTTAAATGGTTTTTTGGCTAAGACTGATCTTAGGGTTATTTCATCTTGTGTAGTGGCTCTCCCTACCCATTGGAAAATATTGCATCCCTTTGCATGTTCTTTGGCATCTTTGAGTAAAGTTGGACACCATAGGCCTACCAATTTCACCCTTCTTGCAATAGTTTCTTTGAAATTGTGACTTCCGACAATTCCTTCATGTGTCTCCATTAGGATGGATTTTCTCTCATGTTTATATACAACTCTTCTCAAGATATCATATTTTCCCAAATGGTTTAGTTCACCTTCTACTAAGGTGTACGGGGTTGTCCTTTATACTAGTGACTATTTATCTTGCAATGATATGTCTTTTGAGAATTCTCCAATATACATTAAAACATCATTGTCTTCCAATTCTTCTAGTATTGCAATGATGTGAAAAAAGTATCGAGTAGTTCTTCTCCATGGGTATCTAGTTCTTCTCTAATTTCAATTCTTGATAAGTAGTCTAGTTCTTGGTTATTCTTGTTAGGTTTCACCATAATCTTAAAGTTGAATTCTCAAAATAATAACAACCATCTAGATATTAATCCATGGGTAACTGGTATGTTAAGTAAATATTTCAGAGGTTCATGATTTGTGAAGAAAGTGAATGGTGTAGATAGTAAATAATGTTTGTACTTTTATAATGTGTACACCATTTTTAGTGCTTCTCTCTTTATTTTTGTATGGTTCTTTTTTGATGCAAATAGATTCCTACTAGCAAATGTTATAGGATGGTCCTTATTCCCCTTAGGTTGGGTGAATACTGCACTTATTTCTATGCCAAAGGAATCAACATGAACATGGAAGGGATTGTTCCAATTTGGAAAGATCAAGATTGGTACCTCTATAATCCTTTGTTTTAATGTATCAAAGGACTTTTGTGCTTCTTTGTTCCACTCTATACTTCTTTTGGTTTTCTTCTTTAAAAAGATATTCTAATAGGGTTGCTATTTTGGCATACCCTTCGATGAACTTCTAGTGATATCTTGTGTATCTTAAGAATGTCTTGAATTCTAGAGCATTCTTTGGTGGGGGTAGGTTAAGGATTAAATCTACTTTCATTGGGTCTACCATTAACTCTTCCTTGCATATGATATGATTGAGAAGTGTCCCATACGATACTACAAATGTGTATTTCCTTAGGTTTAATGATATTTTCTTGCTTCTGCATCAGACTAGCATCATCTGGAGGACCTATACATGGTCCTTCATAAGGCCATAAACCATCCAATCATCTAAATATACTTCTAGGAATTCATGAATAAAATCTTTAAAAGTATTGATCATTATTTGATTGAATACCACTAGGGAAGTCTTTATTCCGAATGACATTATGGTATACATGTAGGAACCCCATTTAGTAGAAAACATTGTCTTTGGCTGATCCTCTTTCTTGATTTTCACTTGGTGGTAATTGGAGAATCCATCAGTGTATGAATAGATCTCCCTTCTAGCTATGTATTCCAATATTTCTTCTGTAAAAGGTGTGTGGAATGGATCATGTATGCATGCTTTGTTTAACTCTCAAAATTCAACACACACCCTTATTTCTCCAAAGAAAAAAATTCTACTTCCATTGGACTTATCCAGTTTGTATCCTCTACCGGTTTAATTATTTTGGTAGCCAACATCTCATCTATTTCAATTTTTACTTTCCTTCTCATGTTGGGATTTAATATTTACAGTCTCTTCCAAGCTAGTTTGGCACTTTCTTTGAGTTTTATTTTCATAACTCCAACCTCCTCCTTGATCCCTTTCATTTCAATAAAGTTTCGGGGAAACAAATCTTGAAATTCTGCTAGGGCTACTATCATTTTTCCAACCACTTTCTCATCCCAATAATATTATATCCAAGCTAATTTAGGATCCCTTTCTATCACAATGTTTCTTTCTTTTAGTTTTAGGGGTTCATTATATTATTTCTATTTTGGTGTAGTGGGATCTTATATTTCCCTCTCCCCTTGCTCTATTTCTATATTCAGTGTTTGGTCTTCTTCATTATCTTGTACCATGCAAAAATTTCTTTCCAATCTGACTACCTCCCATTCCATCCAATCAGTGTTTTCATATACTTCTCATGTAGATGGTGTGAAATGGGGTTGCGGTACTGGTATCTCACCTTCTTCCACCGAGATGAAGATAATTTACTTCATCCAAAGTAGTGTGGTATGTATTTCAGGGTTTTCACTAGAAAAGGAAAAGATATGGACGAAGTCCATAGTCATTTCTTCTCATTTTCTGGTTTCAGTCCATCTTTCTTGATCAATATACCATGTTCTTGTCACGAGACTTAATGTCCAATAAAATAGTTGTATATAATCTAGTATCATATTCATAATATCCATCCCAATGGTGTATACATGTACCCAGGTGGTGTCGAGGTAGGATGTCCCCTTCATAAGGGGGTATATCTTCATAATCTCCTACCTTTAGTAGAAATCTGGCCTTGACTAATGTTCTACATGTTTCCCATTTGGAAATTATTTTTGTGTGTGTTAAACCAATATGTGATAGTGTAGGTAAGAGTATGTGGTAGTGTTTCTATTCTCAGTGCTTCAATTGGGAAGATTTCATCTATTTGGGCAATATAAGGTAGTAACTTGCCTACTCTAGAGTATTTAGGTAGCTGATTTTGAGAAGTTCCTTTTGTAATATGATATATTTCTTGAGGATTCTCATCCTTATCATCTCTTTCCTTTTTTTGTCATACTACACATGTCCTATGCTACACCGCCATCTGTCACTGGTGATTTCCTTATCATGAATACTCCTTGAGAATCAAAGATTCTCTAGGAGTATGCTTCTTGATTATCTTGCATTCACACCTCCATTATTATCTCATTATCAATAATCCCTTCAGTATCATTTACCTCTACTTATCCCTTTGAGTTTGGCTCTTCTAGAGTTTCAGTTGCTGGTATGGTTATGTTATTTATAATTTGGTCATTGCCTCATATGCTTTTGTGTTGAATTCTTCTATATAGGATGTTTCTTTTTTGTTACCTAGGGGTATGTGGACCACCCTTTTATCATCCAAAAAATATATTTCTTCTTTTATAACATCTTTTATCCCTCGAGAGTCTACAAACCACCTCAATCATAATAGTACATTGAATGAATCAAATGTTTCTTTCGTTGTTACTATTTCAAATGACTATTTGTTTGAATCCTCTTATGTTAACTTCTATATTTCTCTAGGTACAAAAAGTTTTCATTTTGGTACCATTTTCTAAGCTAATGTTATAGGGAGTTGGTTCTAGTACTAGTCTATGCAAGTAATCCTAGATTCTTTTGGGAATTAAGTTAACATCTGATCCAAGATTGGCGATTACCATAGGAACTTACTTATTGTGAATCTAGAGGTCTTGTTTTCCAATGTTTTCCTATAGTTCTAACTTGTGGTATGTTCTTCTTGTTCCAATATTTACTAAATTTATTCAGTTTGATGAGCAAGTTATGTTTTCTTGATAATTTTACGAATTGTTTAAGGGATTGTACTTCTTGTCATATAAAATAGTTGTTTTTTTCATTCTATTTTTCTTGTTCTTGTTCAATAATTCTTTTAGTTTTTAACTATCTGATCATTTTATTCCTTTGTAAGGTAGAATGTCCCTTCCTCTTCATAGATTTCCTCTTATTTTATAGTTGCCACATTTTCTCTCCTAGTATTTGTACCTTTTCGGGTCACCACTATAGTATACACCTCTTTTCTAGTATTATGACACCTTCTAGTCCCTTCCACTGGGTTTTGGGGTGTTTTGTGGAGTCTAACCCCTCTGGTTGTATTTGAGTCTAATTTTTTGTCATTATGACATTGTTTTTATGCATTGTTGTAGTGCTAGCACAATTTTTCATAGTTGAACATATTATGGTCTTCTTCTCTGAAAAATATGTACTACTTTCTCTTCCCCCCCAACATTCCATGGTGAAGTACCTTGGCATACCATAATTAAATCAAGTTGCATAAGCTCTTCTTCATTTTCCTCATTTGTTGCCTCTTCCTCCCCGATAAGGACCATTATCATTGTATGCTCTGAACCTTGAATTAGCACTTCTTTGGTTTTTACATGGTGGGATCCTATATCCAAGATCTTCATTATATAATGGCCCTTATGGTAGTCCCTTTATATAGGCCATTTCCTTGTCATAATTTGGATCTTCTTTTACCTGAAACTTATGTGATGGGAATTATGTTGTTTCATGGCTATCCCACTCTCTGCAAATTCCACAATATAGAGAGTTAGGTTTTCTCATTGTGTGAAGATTTACCCTTAGAGAATTTGATTTATTTTATCCTATTTCCATTTGGAATTAGTTCTACATGTTCCCTTCTCTAGCATAATAAGAACACCATATGTTAGGTCTTTGAAGACCAATTTATTTTTTCATAAGCTTTTTCCTTAATTGTAACTAGTCAATTTCCAATTTTAGTCATTCTATTTTCTTGTTTTCCTTTTCCTTCTCCATTTTTCTCCATGATTGACCCTCTATCTGGCATGCTAATGTGACTAGTTCTAAATATGATCCAAAGTGCCTACCATCTAGAGTCATTCTAAGTTTCAAAGTTATAGCATAGAGGAACCATTCTCTCTTTTCTTTTTCATTTAATGGTTCTTCTAGTCTCTAGGTTACTTCCTTGAATCTTTTATTAAATTCTAAGATTGATTCATATTCCTATTGAGATAATTATCTTTACTTGCTCCTTTAATTAGGAGTTTTGAACTATCAAAATTTTCAAACAACGCTTGTTTTACTTCGTCCTGGTGGTTTATTATTCCTGGGGTATGCTTTATGATACCACTTTAGTGGTTCATCTCTCAAAGAACTGATGAAAGAAAATATTTTTGTGCTTTCTTGTTGTTCATTTTGGATTTTCCATATCATTTCCAATAGGAAAACATGCTCTGTGATGTTAGTATCTTTCTCAAAAACTAGTATTTTCCTCATGCTAGCCAGTTCTTCTTTTGATTATTTTTCCTCCTGAATTGTAGTGTAGCTTCTTTGATTGCTAAAGGTAGAACTAATTTCACTATCACTTTCCAACCTTCCACAATTATTCTATTGCTCTATGATTCTCCAATCAAGAGGTTGATTATTACCTTCTATATAATATCTCAATTTACTATATATGCTGTCCACAATTTAAGTTTTCTACCTTCCTCTTTATCTTTGTCAGTCTATATGTTTGTTATATCTAGCATAGGGGGTGACTCCTGGTCTAGGTTTGATGCTTGTTCTTCATACCTATTGGGTCTCAAAAATGTAGGTTTGAACCACAAGAGGTTGCCAAGCTCTCACAATATTTTTGGCCAACGTACAAGGCCAATTGACATAATTGAACCTTCTACTCTTCGGGCTCTGCTAAACCTAGGCGGGTGCACCTATGTGTATGTTGCAGATTTAAAATATATTTCCTACTCAATCAATCTATTCACAATGGCAACTGGAAGTGAATAGACAAAATGATGACTGCTACTCCTATTGCATAAAAGAAATAATTTGAATATGTTGTTTATTATGAATTTTATCATCTGGGTTGTGATAGATCAGTGCCTTCTATATTCCACATGGGCAATGGAGTCAAGAATCAAAAATTGTATGTGTTTCCCTCTTTGGCTTAACTCTAGTTGTTAGGTAGTTTGAAAATTCTATGACTGGCATAAAACTTCACTAAATTTATGACTTGCATAAACTGTTCTAGAATATTTCTTCACCTGGTTCTTCTTTAACTATCCAAAAGAAATCCTTAAATCACTGTGACTTATTTAAAAGAATTTAATTCTGACTTGCAAACACCGGTTAATTAAATCACACAAAATGGGAATACATTTTGACAAATCAGAAATATACTTGATACACTGATTTTAATAACAAAAAGAGCTCAAGTTGGAGACTACCAAATAAAAAATATGAATTAATTCACAAAAACTGAACACCAAAAAGAATTCACCAGTTAAAATATTTTGTCCATTGATCTGCTTCAAGAAAAGTTTGTACATTATTTCCATCCCCAGTTCATTTTTAGAAAAATCTAATTCCTACTAACTACTGTCCTCCCTCCTCTTTTTCTAATTTTTCAAATTATTTATACCATACATATCAAGAGTCACGACTCTTCATTTTACTTGCCATAACATTTTTGCATTCTTTGATAGAAATGAAATATTTAATTAAGTTGCCTTATTGGAAAATTAAATATTTCGACTATAATCTCGCCTTTTATTTATTTCTTTATACCTTACTGTTCCTTACATTTCATTTAAATTATTGTTGCGAAACTTCCTTTATATTTACCACTCTATCACGGTCTCATTGTTTTCTCCTAGGGGTCTTGTGGTAGCATTTCATGTTACACCACAGTCTACCACTTTACCGTGGGCTCCACCTCTCTCCCTGGTGGTACTGCGGTGTCCAACATTGACTGTCATCTTTTACCGCCTTACCACAGTCATCATTCTTTCCTCCCACGGTATCGCGGTGTCCGATCACCATGGTCTTCTCCTCCCTTACCGCTCCACCGCTGTCCCCGTTCTTTCCTCCCATTGTACCGTGTTTAACATCTATTGTCACTTCCCCTGCTATCTACCGCACCACCATGGTCTTCCTCCTAACACCCTACAGTTTTGCGATAACAGTTCACTGACCACCATGCTTCACTGCTTGTTGTTTACCATGCTACCACGGTCACTGGGATGAATGCCAGTGGTACCGCAATAGCCTTTGTGCACTATCACTTCACTTACTTTCCTCCATCCACCACGCCACTGCGACCTCTTCTCTAACTGTCCGCCTGTGGTTGCACGATAACCATTTGTTGATCGTCCGCCTCACCGTTTAACTCACCGCTTACCTCCATGCCTACCGCAGCACCATGGTGCCTCCTCTGCCATCACCTTTCTGTTAACTCACCACCCACCACGCTACCATGGTTTATGGTTTGACCACGCATGGTGTAGCGGTAAGCATTAGTTGTTATGTCGACTATTCACTGCGCCACCGCAGTCCGTTTGAGGATTGTCTGTGGTGTAGGGTAACAGTTATCATGACTGTGTTTAACTGCCAATGCCATACCGTGAGCCACTTTGTAAAAGGTCATGGTATAGAGGTAAACGGTATTGGATAAGAAGGATAGACAATAAGGCAATGGTATAAGATATTTTAGCATCATGAAAGGCGGTAAAATGAATTATTATGAAAAGGTAGGAAAATAACGAGTTTAAATGAGTAAAACCTCTTAGTTTTTTAATGGAAAATTTGGGTTCTAACAGTGGCTCCTGTTGGGGATGAGTGATTTGAAAATCACTACAAGAATCTAGAATATCTCTCAGAGAGCAGACAGAGCAAAGGATGGAAAAATGAAGGAAACGAAAGATGAAGAGATGAATGAGATGGAAAATGGAAGATGGAGCATGGAGGATGGAAAACCCTATACTACTATATATGGCAAGAAAGAAATGCTTTCAGAAAGGGAACTCCTGAGAATGTCCATGTACTAGCAAAACCCAGACCCTTCAAAAATTCCTAAAACTAATATGCATGGAAAATATTGTTTAAAGAAATTTGTTAGGGATTGTCCATGCACTGGCGATCCTTAATCCTCTGTATCTACTATGGTTTGAAATTCAAGCCATGAAGGATGGCCCCAGGCCACCTAAAAGAAAATCCTGCACTTTCCTCTATCATAGACTTTGTTCTAATTTGAGCTCATTAGGTTCCTTTTGAAACTATCCATTCCACCTACCCTGTTACATGCACTGTCATTGAAAACCTTTAGGAAATCAATGTATTCAGCCTGACTCATGTTCCTTTCACCACTCTGCATTTCATCATATAATAAATCTTTTTCATCTTCATCATACAAAGTGTATCCACATTCAACAAAACATTCATAGGCTTGCTCATTATCATATGTTGCTGAATGATCCAACAGTTGTACTGGGACCTGAAAATCTGAATGCTTCACATGGGAATCTACAAATTCTATCTCATCGACATCTTCTGGAACAATCAAATTAGAACTACTTTCCATTTATTTTCTATCACCAGCTGGTAATGACATATATTTTTGATCCATGCAGTCATCCTTATACATATTTGAATCAACAAATGTTGAACACTCATCATCAATAACATGTAAACCATCTTTCTCTTGTAGAAAAAAATTGTTCAAGTCACATACCTCTTCTTGGACATAAATGGATTCTTGATCAGCTTGTAATATTTCTTCATCACTTTGAGAAATGCACATGGAGTCATATGAATTATTACACACAATACTTTCACTATCAAAGCAAATGTAGGTTGGACCCAAAACTTTAGAATTATCTTTATGTACACATCTCTGGTATTCAAGAGTTAACAAATCTGAAACCTGCTCACTGCTGAGTGAACATGTTTCTTCCAAATCTCCTACTATTTCTCCAACTTCTCGATCTTCATAAGAACTGCAACAATAACCCTATTGTAGATCAACATCCATAATTTCATCTTCACAATTTGAATCACAATCTGTTATGCAAGAGAGACTCTCCATATTTTCATTGTTGGATGGCATGATATCTTCTTCTGAAGCATTTTTGGTAGTATCCACATACCTCGTCCCAAGTATGGAATCAATAAGTTTATTCACCGCATCAAAGGCACACTATTTTGATGATTCTGACCAATAAATTGATTCAGGCTCTGATGCTCTTAGAAAATGTGCAACAAACATGAGTCTTGTAGGCCTACAATGAGGAGGTAATTGTATACAAATGTCTACCATCCTATTGTATAAAGAACTCACAGATTCTCCCTTATATCTCCTTATGTCAAAAAAGGCATCCACAATAATTTTACCTCTCTCTTGAATTTGAATATACTCATCAAAAGTGTTTTGATGTGAATATAGTACATTACCTTTATTACCAAAGTTCTCAGTTGCATCATGGGGAACTTGTGGTGTCCAAGATCTATTGGCATTTGTGTATTCATTCTCACTGTATGATGGCCTACTTGGTGATGTATTTGGAACACATTTGACTCCCAACTGTAGCAGTCTTTGGTTCAATTGTAGTGTTTTTTGTTTCCATTGTAGTATTTGTTGTTCCAATTCTTTCAACTCTTTTATTGATTGGTGCATTCTCTCTTCTTCTACCATCTTGACAAGAAAATTTACCAAGTGTTACTATTCCATAATATCTATGCATTATTTATCAAATTGAAACAGAGTCGCCACCAACTTTTCCCAAAATTAGGAAAATGAAAAAGATTATGATACTGCTTTGGTTTGCCCCAACAGAATCTCCAAAAAATGTAAAACTTTGTTGACTCTATAAATGGATAGACTGAAAAGAATTTCTTGAGTATAATTCCCCAATGGAGTTGCCAAACTGTTGGGTCTCAAAAACATAGGTTTGAACCATGAGAGGTTACCAAGCTCTCACAACATTTTTGGCCAACGTACAAGGCCAATTGACATAATTGAACCTTCTGCTCTTCAGGTTTTGCTAAACCTAAGCAGGTGCACCTATGTGTATGTTGCAGATTTGAAATATATTTCCTGCTCAATCAATCTATTCACAATGGCAACTAGAAGTGAATAGACAAAATGATGACTGCTACTCCTATTGCATAAAATAAATAATTTGAATATGTTGTTTATTATGAATTTTATCATCTGGGTTGTGATAGATCAGTGCCTTCTATCCACATGGGTAATGGAGTCAAGAATCAAAAACTGTATGTGTTTCCCTTTTTGGCTTAACTCTAGTTGTTAGGCAGTTTGAAAATTCTATGACTGGCATAAAATTTCACTAAATTTATGACTTGCATAAACTGTTCTAGAATATTTCTTCACCTGGTTCTTCTTTAACTATCCAAAAGAAATCCTTAAATCACTGTGACTTATTTAAAAGAATTTAATTCTGACTTGCAAACATCGGTTAATTAAATCACACAAAATGGGAATACATTTTGACAAATCAGAAATATACTTGATACACTGATTTTAATAACAAAAAGAGCTCAAGTTGGAGACTACCAAATAAAGAATATGAATTAATTCACACTACAACTGAACACCAAAAAGAATTCACCAGTTAAAATATTTTCTCCATTGATCTGCTTCAAGAAAATTCTTTACATTATTTCCATCCCCAGTTCATTTTTAGAAAAATCTAATTCCTACTAACTACTGTCCTCCCTCCTCTTTTTCTAATTTTTCAAATTATTTATACCATACATATCAAGAGTCACGACTCTTCATTTTAACTGCCACAACAGTTTTGCATTATTTGACATAAATGAAATATTTAATTAAGTTGCCTTATCGGAAAATTAAATATTTTGATTATAATCCCGTCTTTTATTTATTTTTTTATACCTTACCATTCCTTACATTTCATTTAAATTATTGTTGCGAAACTTCCTTTATATTTACCGCTCTATCGTGGTCTCATTGTCTACTCCTAGCGGTCTCATGGTAGCATTTCATGTTACACCACAGTCTACCACTTTACCACAAGCTCCGCCTCTCTCCCTGGCGGTACCGCGGTGTCCAATACTGATTGTCATCTTTTACCACCTTACCGCGGTCATCATTCTTTCCTCCCACGGTATCGCGGTGTCCGCTCACCATGGTATTCTCCTCCCTTACCGCTCCACCATTGTCCCCACTCTTTCCTCCCGTGGTACCGTAGTTAACATCTACTGTCACTTCCCCTGCTATCTACCGCACCACCACGATCTTCCTCCTGACACCCTACCGTTGCGCGGTAATTTTTCATTGACCACCATGCTTCACTTCTTGTTGTTTATCGTGCTACCACAGTCACTGGGATGACTGCCAGCGGTACCGCAGTAGCCTCTGTGCACCGTCACTTCACTGCTTGCCTCCATCCACTGTGCCACCATGACCTCTTCTCTGACTTTTCGCGGTTGTTTGTTGACCGTTTGCCTTGCCGTTTAACTCACCGCTTACCTCCATGCCTACCGCGCCACGGTGATCACTATTTTGACCGGCCACGGTATCATGATGCCTGATTTGCTGCCACCTTGTCGTTAACTCACTGCCCACCGTGATACCGCTGTCTGTGATTTGACCATGTGGGGTGTAGTGGTAAGCATTTTCTGCTATGCCAACTATTCAGCGTGCCACCACAGACCGTTTGAGGATTCTCTGTGGTGTAGCGGTAATAGTTATCATGACTGTGTTTAACCACCACTACCATACTGCGAGCCACTTTGCAAAAGTCCATGGTATAGAGGTAAACGGTATCGGCCAAGAAGGATAGACGATAAGGCAGCGGTATAAGATATTTTAGCATCATGAAAGGTGGTAAAATGAATTATTATGAAAAGGTAGGAAAATAACAAGTTTAAATGAGTAAAACCCCTTAGTTTTTTAATGGAAAATTTGGGTTCTAACAATAACTTTTCATTTTTAATTGTGTCCTTTTGTCAATGGTTGGTACTGGTTTATGTTTAGTTAGCAAATCCTTAGGATTAAGATTAGGTTCCATCACTTTTCTATTTTTCTCTTTTGTGGTATCCTTGGCTCCCGGTTCCTTTCCTCTTCCTTATTTTTGGCTACACCCACATTGAAATTCTCAACATCACCCTTCTTGGTGTTCTCCCCTCTTTTCTTTAGAATTTCCTCTACTATTTGTCTCACTTATTCCTTCTATTTCTTTTCCATTTCTCTTTTGCAGTACCTTTCTTCTCTATCATAGGCGTTTGTTTCAATTTCCTTTCTTCCACATTCATTTCCATCCCTAGTTTGATGATTTAAAATATTTCTCTTTTCCTCTTGTTTTCTCCTATTTCCATATATGTCCTTGGTCTGGACTTCTATTCTTCTTCCCATATAAGTATCTTAATTTTTTAAGGAACTTCTTGAATAGACACATCTTTTCAAGTATCTCTAGGACCCCTCCCCCATTTCCATTCATCATCCCCTAATGCCCTACCCCCTCTCACAAAGGTGGCCCTTAGTATCTGACAAGATTTTAATTTTCTACCAACTTTTTCCTTCTTGCTTTATGCTTCTAATTTCTTTACTACTCACTCTAGGGTCTTGGCAATGGAAACAATGTTGGCAAGAGAAATGGGGAAAGTACAATCCAAAGATCTATACCCCAAAACTCCTTGCATAGCCTGTTTATACCCCAAAGGTTACAAGCATGTGTGATACTAATCTAGTAGGTGTGCATATCATATAATACCATAACATCAAAGAAAATATTCATTTATTCATGATACACATATATGATCCTTATAACTCATTATAGTATATCATAAGTAGGTACAAAAGGCAAGTCTTAGTATGTACTCCGGTATCTATCTTTTCCTATCTTATCTCTTCTATCTTCTCATATATCTCATATATTATTTACATTTTATATATACATGTATTCCCTTGAATGGGCACAACTCCTAACTATGGCTAGTGCATTTTCTTGGTACCATGGATCTTTGCTAGGAGTTTGTGATATGCTCTATTATTGCCCTTAACCTACCAATAGAGCCCATTGGCCATATATTTTTTCTTTTCTTGTTTGTATTTTTAGTTTTATGTGTGGAGTTGAAGACTAGTGTGGGAGTTTGTCAAAATAAAGATACAAAAAGACCAATTGTGGGCATTGTAAAACTTGAAAAGACTTGAGAAATATTTTAATCATAATTTCTAATGGGTCAACTAGGTTGATCTGATTTTGAGGTATTTCATACAAATATCTATATTGTAAAAACCCTTTAAAATTTATCTCCTAATCTTATTTCAATCTTTCTACGTGATCAAATATATAAGACTATTTTATGACTATTTATTGTTGAGAGGGTGTCAATATTTTGATAATAAATTTCAATTGGTCATCTGATTTGATACAAGCTTTGGATATGGTTTTGTGAGATTAGTAATAGAAAAACCATTTAAATTTTATATATCCATATCATTTTTACCATTCTTTATTATTAAATCTATAAGAGTGTTTTGTAGCAATTTATTGTTTGAGATAGGGGACAATAGTGTTTTAATCATAAATTTTGATTAGTCAATTGGGTTAAGCTAACCTTTGGATATATTTTTCTTCACTTAATATTAAAGAAACTCATTAAAATTTAGCTCCAAATAATATACATTTCATGTTTTAGCAATAAATATAGTTGATTATTTTGTGATATTTTTATTTTTTAAAGATCATTATGCGAACCTTTATACCTTTTTATGTTCATGCTCCCTTGAAAAACTTTCAAATTAATTTATGGGTTATGTATAAAGTTAAGTATTCTTCCTATTTCATATTTGAATATAGAATAATATTATGATTTGATCAAGGTATGCCAATTTTACTCCAGCCTATAATTATGTGAGTACAACCTCTTTTATAAAATGAGATCAATGTGTTTGTACCTTTGAAAGGTCTTGAAAGTATTGAATTTTGTGAATTTTTTTTTTTGAAATGTTCTCAAATTAATTTCTACTAATTTATTTCATATTTATCTCACATTCATGGAATTCCACATGATCACTACTCTTGAAGGTGTTTCATCCAACAATTCTTATGTCTTGTTACACTTGAAATTTCCTTGAGACATTGCTCAAACAAATTGCACAACTCTATTATAGATTAATATTTATTGAGGAATTTTTTCATATAATTCAATTTAATTCATAATTTCCATAGGATTATACTTGATTGTTTGCAATAATTCTACATAAAACCTATATCCATATGCTCTTGTGAATATTGTCTAATCATGTTTTCAATCAAAATAGTTGTTGAGTTTTAGGTCTAGTTCCTTAAATTGATGTTCTCTATTATAATGCCTTCTTTGATTTATTTTTCATAGCTTGTAAATGATAAATGGAAGCACCTTAATTTATTCTCTTGATGTTTAATATATTTCACAATCATTTTGTATGGTTATTATTTGGATTAGGTTATGTGCTACCTTGATTCTTACTTTCGTGAACAATGTGTAAAATATACAAATAAATAATATTTGTTGAAATACATATTATGTCTCTTGAGTTACTTAACATTTGTAGGCCATACCAAGTTCCATCCTAGCTCAACTTATTTTGGGATCTCTATAAGATCGATTCATTGAAATCTACATTGTTAAGGATAATGAATTTGTTAGCTTGATGTCATATTTCTAGCTGATGTAATATATTTTTATATGGATAATATACAATTATTATACACTAAATTTTATAAAAAAATTACTATAATCTAGGATATAGGTTTATTCATTATGATAAAGTAATTGTATCTAATAAAATTATAAGATTAGGAGTGATCAATAAGCAATTTTAGAAAATAAATGACCCATTATAGATAAATGTTAAATCTAGTTTGAGTTGCTATGCAAATGTAAAACAAATAAATGAATCAATATTTAAAATAAATCAAGTAGTTGAGAGTTCATTTCTAGTTAAGAAATTGATTATTTTTAGGTTAATTGAAGTAATCCAAAACTAATTTTTGTTTAGTATTTGCAAGTTGGAAATGTTTAAAAATCATTAATTTAGAGATATAAATAGAAGAAAAAATAGAAATTGACTCCAAGGTAGTGGTATGATTGGTATTTTATTGGTCTTCATAAGAAAACACACCAAGAAGTACAACCTAGCTAGTAATTAAGGGTGTTTGTCTCTAGTGTGGACCTAAGCAATAAAATACCATAAGATTGTGCATGCATTCCCCACTCTCAATAGGGAATAACTAGGTCTCTGGTGGTATAAGGGCTCACCTTCCTCCTTCCCTTGAAGGTTTTTACACCTCCAAATAAATTATCTCCTCAAGATGATATATGTTGAGTAACTTTAGGCATGATATTGTACCTTACACCACAACTAGATTAATGATCATCAATCTTAGGTCTCTAAAAATAAGGTTTGCAGTGGTCATGTAAACAATGATCCCATCTAATAGTGTATGAGATTAGCTAGATCTCCCCTTCTCTCCTCACCAAACAAGTCTCAACAGACCAAGGGTCTTGCATCCTAACTTGAATAACATTGGCCACACTTTGAGGTACAAGTTTTGCTCCCCCCTTTATATACCCTACTAGTGAATGTCGTCAAGTTCTCCCTTGGGGTGATGAAATACCTAGGTAGGCCTCCTACTAAAAAATAAAAAGAATATAAAAAATATATATATTCTCAGGTTCATACGAAGCATAGGGGAAGATCATACTTTACTATACTCTTTGGGTGTACTTGAAAAAATATGAACAAAGAGTGATTTTTATCCTTAGGATGACACTAGTTGCAAGGAGAGAGAATACACACTAAATGTTCACCAAACATGGCATACAAGATTCATTAATTAATCCCAAACAAAGTGTGTAACTAATCTAAAAATCAAAGCAATTTGAAATTCCTACACCAAATTTGTCAATAGTCTAGTTTTACCAGTCTTCTCCTAGTGATTTCCAAGTTGCATAGACTTATTAGTTCCAAAAAAATGAAGCAAACATTAGGGTTAGAAAAATACAAGTCAATGAATCAAATGTGTCACTTTGAATTTCAAAAGTGTCAAAATAGAATCAAAATCACCCCTTTACCTATTAGGTGTGCCACTCTATGAAAAATGAACCTGCAAGTAGATAAAATAGAGTTATCAGATACACACCTATAATTATCAAATATGTACTACATATCAAAAGCACTAATTTATTTTCAAAAGCATTGTTTTACTATCAAAAGCATCTTTCTAGGTTCAATTGCATTGTTATGCACATGCCCCTTGAAAAATTCAAGAAACTCAATGCAAATGTTAAACCAGGGATATGGATCTCATTGGGTGTGCCAGAATGTGAATAGGTAAAGAATTTTTGATCAACGAATTAAAATAAACGGAGATGATGCAATATCAAAAACTAATCTAATGATCAAAGTGCCTAATCTCAATGAGGTGTGTGTACAATCAAAAAATGAAAGAAAGTGAAATCAACTACTTTACCTCCACCCAAAATACCTAGCCTTACTTAATTATAAGAATGCAAAATTATGTTATTTTGGTAGTATGTGGATTTCTGAAATACTTAGCATAACCTTGTTAGAAAAAGCAATGTAAAATCAAGTGTAGTTTAGCAAAAAAATCGAGGAGAGATAAATATTTGTGAAGTAAACTAATCAATTGATGGGTGTTTTATAGCTTTCAAAGATATTAGATCAATGATGCATGATGTGAGGTGAAATCAATGGATAAGGATGTTTGAGAGATAATGATGAATGTGCACTTGACATGTGGCATGATGAGGGGTTGTGATGAGGAGTTAAATGCATGGGTGGATGCAGTGGAGTGAGAGTCAATTGAGTTTTTTAGTCAACTCACTTTAGAGAGGATCTCTAGAGTTAGAGGAATAAAAATAGAGTGATACAATTACAAAATAAATACATAATGATTTTATTTATTTATAGAGGAATGTGCAAATTTAAACTAAATAAATTAAATAACTCATTTAATTTTGGAGGAATAATTAGCTAATTGAATAATTAAAAATCATTTAATTGTGTGGATGAGAAGACTACATTATTTAATTAAATAATTAAAAATTATTTAATTAAAGTGGTTGGAGGGAAATTATTAGTTAATTAAGCAATGAAAAATTATTTAATTAAATTTGATGAGGGAAAATGGTGAAATAATTAAATAATTAAAAATTATTTAATTAAAGTGAGAAATGTGTTATCTTAATCAAATAATTAAGAATTATTTAATTAATAGTGATGAAGGGGTTGATGAGTGATGATGATGAGAAATGGTATTGGATTGGAAGAAATGTGTTAGAAATTTTTAGCTGTCTACACAAAGGTAGTGTGATTGATGTTGGAATTGGTAAAATTCACCTTTAGAGTTTTCAATATCCTTAAAAAAAAAAATCTTTTCAAAACTAGAGAGGGAGATTGGGCATCCTCACCTTAACTAGAAAAATATTGAGAGATTTAGTCATAGGGTTGAAATAAGGGAACCATGATTTTAGAGAAAGGGAATTCTCACCCAAAAACCATACATGACTTCAAAACTAACTTCATATCGTCTAATGTTTTAAACCCTACAATACAAAAACATTTGGCACAAAGAAAAATATTGATTGTGCCATTAGTGAGAAGAATTGAAGACTCCAAAACTCATTTATGTAGGTCTAGGAGAGAGGATTATAAATTGTTAAACCTACAAATCATATTACGATGGGTGTAATAAGTTTCATTGTCCAACACATAATGCCATAGACCATGATAGGGATACTATGAGTAGGATAGGGATTTAATAACCCCTTGTTGAGGAAGGAAACCATAATCAACCAAAAACCCCTCTTGAACCACAATTGCAAAGGAAGGACTCGCATTCACACTCACAATCCATGGAGAGAAATAAGGAGAAGAAGAATTATTTTATTTTATTTCCATAATTGAAATACCCATAGACACAGTAGAAAAATCCATGCCTAAAGTAAGAATTATATCATGTTGGTGTTCTTTTATGAACTGACCCCAATTCTGAGACACCATAATATATAGAAAAGGTGGCCAAATTAGTTCAAACAAATAGAGAAAAATATGCTCAAATCAAGAGTTAGAAATTTTCAATGATCAAGAGGTAGATAAACCTCTTATCCACTTTGATCCCTAACATATTGAGAGGGTTTTCCCAAATATCTTTGAAAAATAACATAAGTTAATGACTAAAAAAACTTGAATCTACTTATAAAGACAACCTTTAAAATAGCCATGACAATATTTCTTTTTGTAGGTTTCTTTCACCTAAAACTCACAAATATCTATTTATGGTAGCTAGGTTATATGATGCATCACACGATGGAAAATTATTCAATAAGAATGATAGATATGTTCATTTGTAGTCACTTTCAATATCATTAACCTAGGAAAAGACACACAAATCCTCTAGTGGTTTTTATCAATTGTAGGTTTAAAAGGGTTTTATAAATATTTATAAAAATTAATTGTGCATAATGGTAAGAAATTAAATTATAAATAATACATTAACACTATAAATACTATTTTTTATTTTTAAACATGTGTAGGATCAATTTCAACTACCAAAACAATTCCAATTCTTATAGAAACAAAGTCAATTTTGGACAAAAAACCATGATGAAAAAGTAAATCATAACATTTAGATGAGCCTAATATAAAAATCTTACACCCTTCATTGCCCTCTAAGATCTTAGACTCTTCATTGCCCTCTTGTCCCTAAAAACACCCATCCTTAGTAATCAACAAAAAATATAAATTCCTCACATATTAAAGTCCTAAAAGAGTTCCTACTTTGAAATGTAAATGCACAAGTAGAATAATTTTAATACACCCCTTGAAAGAAAACAAACTAAGACTTGATATGAAGAAAAACAAATGTGAATATAGGTATTCAAATAAAAGTGAAGACATGTAAAATGACGATAAAAATATTTTCATATTGATTTACTGAAAAGTTAAAAATTCATCATAGAAATTTGACATAAATAATATTTGTATACATTAATTAAACATCAAATATAATGCAGTCTACACCTTGACATGTACTAGCCTCCACACTTCAGTGCTTGTAGGTAAAATAATGAATAGAGACCAACCCTTTTGATATTGAATGAAACTATATTTATAGCACTTTTTTAATTCATATGAATTCATGTGAAAAATCCAATCAAGAGAATATATCAATAATATAGGAAATTAATAAGAAAATTAAATATCATTAATACAAGTAAATTCATTCATAATAAGCTATCATTAATGTTGTGTGTAGAATGAACTAAGATCTCATGAATTCTACTAGCATGGTGGCCTAGATCTTGCATTAAAATTATTTGCATCATAAACACACCCATCACATAAAAAATGACATGTTCTTCACTCGCCGCTGCTATAAATAGATTTGAATCTACACCATTAATATGGAAAACTATTTTTGGTAGGTGTAGTCCATTTTTCAATGAGTTAGCATTATCTAAATGTTTATTTAAGTAAAAAAAAATTAGTCTCAAGTATTTTAATTCAAAAGAGAGAGTCGATCTTTTAATTTAAAAGTCTTGTTAAAATATTTCATTTAAAAAGCATTATTCCTTAGTACACACCAAAGTAAGGGAGAAATCACATTGCATAAAGGAAAAAGTGAAAGCTCCAAGTTGAGCACCAAGTAAAATAAAGATCAATTTGAAGAAAAATAAAAGACTTCACATTAAGGAGGAGATTTAGGGCTTTTTACCTCAGTTAGAAGTAAACTTAAAGAATCAACAATGGAGATACATGCAATGAGTTCATTTGTTCATTATCTCTAGTTCATGAGTGAAGGAGATATGTGCAATAATAAGGGAAGCTTAGAAGGTCAGAATGCAAGATTGAGGAGGTATAGAAGTGACATTGGAGTCTTGTGAATAACAACCAATTTTAGATTTAGAGCTAAGAAAGAAAAGATAGATACATGGAGTGATAAAGAGGTAGCTCTTGATTGCATTTACCCTCTTTTATTTCATGGTTTCATCTTAAATTATTTGAAAGATCTTTTAGTTTCCTTCATTCTGTTATTTCATTTAAAAGGGATTTGTTGAGAAAGTTTGAGAGTTTTCAAAGAATAAAAAGCATGAATACATAGAGACATTCTTTAAACTCTTACAACCCTAGCTCAAATAAGCTAAATCATGGCCATTAAAGCTTAATATTTCCCTATTGATCATCTTTGCCTAAACACTAGCCATATTTGAGTAGGTTACTATGAATACAACCTACATGTCACAATGATATATGAGTGAAAGAAAGAAGACACCAGAGATAGCATATGACAATCCTTGATGATGGCAGTCCTAGTTCTTTGAAAAGGGAAGATCTCATAGCTAAGGGTAAGATTGTGAAAATAAAGATATAGTCATGATTGAGATTATAAATACACAACCAAGGTGACACAAATCTTGAAACTTTTAAGGTAGTGATTCACCATGAAGAAGGTAGTTACCTCACTATGAATGGGTAGTCTTGAAGATCATAGTCATTACTACCATAAATGCCAAATGATATATGACTCTACAATGATGAAGGGTGGTGTCTGTTAAGCTTCAAGACTATGATGAAAGGTGAGCACTATGATTTAGGGTTGACATGAACTCAATAAATAATGAATGGAATATAACAAGTCATTATGAATATGTAAGAAATATGAATATAGACTGTGCATACTGTGAGACAATGAAGTCTTAATACATACATTTATGAGATGGAAATGGTTATGATTTTCATCATCAAATATGCAAATATAGTCATGAACAACACTCTTATTACAATGAATGATAGTCTGCTTGCATTCAAAGGAGTGGGCCTATCATAAAGGTTCAAAGGATGGAAAAAAAGGTAATGCATGTTCAAAGTCGCAGAGCTCGAGAGACAGAAGGAATAGTGACGAGGAGTTTTCAAACAAGACAGTCATCAATCACATGTAAAAGATAGTCAAGTCACCTCAAATTCTATTAAGAAGGACAATCTACAATAATGAAGTATAGTCTTTGACAATGTTATGGTCATGATGAAGATCCATTCATATGACAGTCCTTAGTACCAAGGACCATATTAAGGCCAAATTGCATAAAGGTTGCAAACCTTAGTGAAATGGAAGGCAGTTGCAAGAGGAAAGATAGTCACAAATATCAAGAGATATTCATGTGACATGAAGTAAGGGAAGTATTTATGAATGTCATAAGGGGCAGTGATGAAGGGTTTTCAAAGGTAAATAATATGACAATGAAATATTAACAATGACTCAATGACTATGACATTTGATTAATACTCCAAGGCATTGAATGCACTCAATGATTGTGACCTTTAATTGTGAGTTGTATTAATTCCTTATAATAAATATAATGACCTATGAAGCCTCAAGACAATAAATGAATGGTAGTTAAATGATTGAGAGGATAATGGTAAATGAACATGATAAGGGAAGTTCTTTATGGTCTTCATACATAATCAATGACAACCTTATAAGAATGAAAGAGGATAGTCATAATAAGAAGATTATCAAAACATGATAGTCCATCATCAATAGCTCAACCATACAAACCTATCGAAGGGAAAACACAATCAATGCTCATTATTGTAGACCTATTAATTCATAGTCATCATTCAAGAAGAGGACATCATAGGTTTTTGTATAAATCTGAAATTTTTAAATAAAAAAGGAGAAAGTAAGGGAAATAAGTCATTAATGGATAGTGAAATGTATAGATATTGAGAATGGTAGATTGCATTTTGAAGGAATAATGATATACCCTTTACAACAATAGTCATGTTAGGATGGAAATGAAATAATCATGCCATGTATGAGAATATATCATGCAAACTAGAAAACATAGTCTCAAGGTGGAAAAGAACAGTCATACCTTTAAAGGAAAGTCTAACACTTATGAACAAAGATTAAAGGGACATTCTTCAATCCACCATTAAAGGGGTCATAATTTAAATGGAATTCATCAAATGAAAAAGGACAGTGGTTTTTAATCCCAATGAATATGTATTAGGTTATAGTTAGATGCAAGAAAATAGGACAATTGTCATCTAGGGTTCAAAGATAAAGGTATGATTCCAAGACAGTCCTTTGGAAAGTAGGATAGTCATTGCAAAGGTTGAAATATAGTCATGATAGTGAGAACGATGACATAAGTTGAAGAGGGCAGACAATGAGGACTTTGCAAACCTATCAATGGGATAGAAATCAAGAGGATATTCTTCAAGCCTCCATGAAGGAATAGTCAATAATTTAGAGATAAAAGACAACCAAGAATGATAATCCAAGGGGCTTTGATTATGATGATGGACATTAAGGAAAGTAAATCAAGCAATGGTGTAAGTAGTGGGGCATATTAAAAGCATCAAGTGATAGTCATCAAGGAAGGTAAATGACACAAATTTGTAGAGGAAAATCTATTTGAAGGACATCTAGAGGCCTACCATTTGATATTTTTTTGGGTGTGAAAGGAAAGCATACTAAAAATATTATCAAAAGAAGATAGAATCAAACACATCAAGCCTAAAAAAAGAGAGCATGATATTAATAATTCCAAATGCAAAGGATAGAGGTGCCCAAGATAGCACTATACAGTGTCAAAAAGATAATATGGTCAGAGGATAGTATGGTTACCATATTAGTACAAGGTAAATAAAATCCATTTTTAAACCCTATAAAGTTTAGTGACAAAATATTTAAGCATGGTATCAAGAAAGGATTGTGACGAAGGATTATGGATAGTCAAAATGAAAATCATGTTAATAATTAAAATGGCCCTGAAGATGGTAATTAAAAGAGAAATATATGAGATGAAATTCATGCTATAACATAGAGCATATATGATAGTCTCAAGGTAAAGCAGGATTAAAAAAGAGAGGAAAGTCACAATATTCTTTGTAGAGGACAATCCTTATCATTAAAAGGCATCCATTATTAAAGCCTAATGACTTCTTCCATGCCACCTTGAAGGCCTAGTTATCTTCAGGTAGTTCCAAATGACACATCATCATGCAAGGGAACATTCATAAGTCAAGTGGCCTAAATGCTCAATTTTCAAGAAATTTTAGTAAGTTTAGGCCTATTTAAGAAACCCACAAGGTTACAACTAGAGTTGAGAGGAGATTGAATCCAAACGCACACAATTTAAGGTAGTTAAGGGTCCTAAATTAGAGTATTTTTTGCCTTGTACGCCCAACAACCTAAATTTTCATGCAAATTGATTGAAGACATCAATTCCAATCAATTTAATGCATTTTTGTGAAGATCATTTAAGTTCAGTTGGGGGCACACTTCAAGGAGCATGCAAAGGAGAAGAGGTCAAAGTCAAAGTGAAATAAATTATCACCAAAGTTTGCATGATTTTATACTAGTTCAGAGGGAGTTCCACATCCAATCATCTCTCAGCTCATCATGCAAAATCAACATCTTCCACGAGGTTCAACTTCATTCAAACCAAAGGTATCTTTCTATAAAGCTAGGCTTTCAACTCTTTTGAGATTTAGTTCTTTTTGTGCTTCTTTTTTTACTTATGTAAAAGAAGAGATTGTAACTCAATTATTGAGATATTTTTCAATATAGAGTAGAAATTTTATGTATTTTTCAGTATTTTTTTAGATTTGTAAAAGAAGAACTACTATTTCAATAAAAGAAGCATATTTTCCTTCTCAAAATTCTTGTGTTGAATGTATTTGTATATGATTTGATCTATTTTTTGTGATTATAAATGAAAAATCCTTGAATTATGTCTCATTGCAAACATTTTATTATAAAATAATCAAAACCTATAAAGATCATAGGCTATGTCAACTATTTTTCAAAATTTGTAGTTGTGAAAACACCTAGTTTTCCTTCAATAAAACTTGAAACATAACCTTCCTTTGAAACGCTTTTGTACGAGTTTGCCAAACATTTGAGTTGTGCATAGAATAAAGTAGTTTTTGAGAGAAATTGTGAGTTAAAACAATAGGTACATGTCATTTTAAAGTTTGGTGTGTCACCTCCTAGGGTTAGCAATTTCTCAGTTTTAATTATTCTACCCTTTTCCATACCAAATCAATAGATTTTAGGAGGTCTATCAAGAGAACCATCCCTCTTTGGAGGTTCATCTTCGCCTTAAGTGACCCAAAAATTGAAGATGATCCCATGTTTCATAGGATAGCTAAGTTTTACACTTAGCCAAGGTGCAATCCTCATAACAACAGTTTTTGGCATGCTCTGTGTGATGCTGAAACTCATTTCAGTCAAAAATTAATCAATTTTCACTATTGTCTTTGTTGGAATCAAGGAACACTGAGAGGGGGGGTGAATTAGAGTTCTGCAAAATTTGAATTTAATAACTTGATCTTTAAACTACTTATAGTATTGAACCAAAAGAAAGATTCAAGAACATAAGACAAGAAACCACAACACCATAACACATGGATTTTTACATGGAAACCCTATTAGGGGAAAAACCACGGAGGAGGTCAGTCCACAATTTGAGTATACTCAATATAAGTGTTTACAAAAGGAATGCATATGCATCCAAGCACACTGCCTAGAGCTCACTGCTCAAACACGAAGGCTTTCTGCCCAAAAATAAGACTCGTTGTCTTATAGTCGTATCTAGAAGACAATTGGATTAGATGAACTATGAAATAGCATCTACTAATGCCTGATTATAGTTCCGGTTAAGCACATTATTTGCATTCTTCACCTTTTCTCTACTTTTGTTCATGAAACTTTGTCTGCTTTAATTCGGATCACCAAACTTTGTTCTGCTCAAATGAAACTGTGCATAGTCGATCTATATTCCTTCTAACTCTCGCATATTATCACAACACACACCAAAATGATATGAATGATCAATTATATATATCTGTGACTAGATATTATAACAACTACATGTCGGCTTAAACAAAATATAAAAATGTGTACAAACTGTTGGCCCAATCCATAGATAACTATCAATTTGAATCAACCAATGTCAGCCAAAACATAGTGAGGATCCAAAACAACATGTATCAAACATGAAATACGATAAACAATTATGTCTCAAAGATCCACAACACGCTACACTCATTTAGTCGTCCTTTCTACATTGTTAGACTGAAAATCAATACACCGGATCTTCTAACTTGTACACCAATCAATGCAAACCCATATGATTCACAGATAAGATAGTTCATACATCAAAATACCTTCCTTGAGATCCACAACACAAAATGATAACATGAATTTACATATGATCCAATATACACAACTCAGTCAGATACCCTTTTAACTTTGACAAATAATACATTACTTCAATTTGACTTTCGATATAAGCAATTATAGAGGTGTGGATTGAATTACTAACTAGTGTTGCCATCAATGACAACACTAGATGACTTGTGCAGTGTATTTTTCCAAAAATCTCCCTCTTTGGCATTGATGGCAACACTTAGTGAAAAATGACTAAGTGTCGGAATCAATACAAACATGAATATCGTGCAATCCTCAAAACTCAAAAAAAAATTATCCACAACTCCCCTTGAGATGAATATTACATTTTTCACTATCCTACACTCCCCCTTTGACATCAATGGAAAAAACAAGAATCCGCATACCAAAAATCATACAAAAATGTATATGTACAAACATGACTTGTAAATATTTCCACCCTCAGATAATGCACCTTGAATGTTCTTTTCATAGGTAGCTAATAATTATTTATCATTAGCAATCATACACTTCAATCTACTGAACCTGTTAGCATCAAATTCTTTCTGGACCTTATCCTCAACTGACTTTTCAAGAGACTCAAAGTGAGTACTTACAGATTTAATGAGTTTCTTCAGTTGATCAGAGGGAGAATTGGATGAGTCCTTGACATGTATGGGCATGATCTTCTCTAAGATATCGGATGCAAGACTCAACAACTCACTATCCTCAATGTGAGATTTAAATAACTCATCCCTTGCCCTGGTCTGAGAAAATGATGCCACCTTCAACTTCTGAATTGGAGATAGAGTGCCCAAGTTGATAGGACCTTCAACCAATTCAGGGTCAAACTCCTCTTGTTGTTCTTCTAAAAACTTCTTTACTACCTTTGCAGTGTCTCTTGCTTCCATAACAACTTCTTTTGCCTCAACCTTCTTTTCTTCAACCTTAGATTCTTGCTTGACTTTGGGAATCTCTACTTCTTCAGTTGTCATATCTTTAGGAGCTTCAGTCTCGATGGGAATTTTAGTATCTTCTATATCTAGAGGATTCAGAGTGTCCTCAATTGTGTCTTCATTCACCTTTTCAATATTACCTAGAGCATCTTGAACTTTCAGACCAGATGGAATATCTTCAACATGAGTTTCTTCAGACACAACATTATATTTGTTCTTCAATAGAACTACCTTAAGAATTTTCTTAGTTTCTTTTGCCACTTCCTCAGATTGCCCAATCACAAGCTTATTCACTCTTGATTTACTCTTAAAATCCTTTAGCTTCATTGAGGATTTTCTTCATTTCTTCTATGGACATTACCAGACATAGATTATCAAGTATGAGTTCTCTCATTCATTCATCTTCAACTCTTGCATTCACTTTCCTCATTTCTAGGACTTCATATAACCCTGACATTATTTCTATGAGAGTCATATTGAAATTATTCAAGTATTTTATTGTAGCTTCTCCAAGAGTTGTTTGACCGACACTATCAAAAGTGTCATACCATTCAAAAAGTGTTTTGAGATTACCATCCTTAATTAAAGCTTTTTCCACTTCCTCTACAGTCATACCTAATTTATCAGTTTTCACCTTTTTCTTGCCTTTTTCTTCATCAGAGGGCTTTTCCTTAGAGACTTTTGATGCCTTTGTGCCCTTATGCTTGATTTCTCTTACTTCTTCATCTGATTCAGTTTCTTCATCATCTTCAACAACAACATAGACTCTTGTGCTTTTATCCTTCTTCCTCTTTCCTTCTCTTCCGGATGTCTTGATTTAAAATTGTACAGAACTTGATTTCTTTGTAGGACCGGATGAGGGTGGAGAGCTCCTTATAGATCTAGATCTGGCAGAGGATGTTTCTAGACTAGCTAACTCAGTTCTAGCAAGCTCCCCTTTTTCAGCTTGTTCTCTTTTCTTCCTGGCTTCCCTCACATCTTCAACTAATATACTGATGCTTTCTTCAAAAGCTTCAACTTCCCTTCTCACCTTCCAGATTATCATAGGCTTCCTCAATTGGTTATGCACTTGTATATCCATCTCTACAAAGGTACCAAACCCTTCTTCTATCGGATCCCAAGGTTTACTCAACAAGAGTTCAACATACAACTCCAAAATGTGTTCTTCAACCTCATATCCCATAGGTATTATCCAAACTGTTCTAGGTTTTGCTGCTTCCATCAAACACTAATCAATGTCAACCATTAAGCAGATAGTTTCCTTATACTTTTCCATAATAGAATTAAGAATCCTTTCCCTATCTTGCATTACACTCTGAAAGTTTTTGAAGTAGCCCCAAATAACAGTTTTCCTTGCTTTGATATATCCAATTCTGTATAACATATCTCTGATTTTAACAGCTACAAGTCAGTCACTTTTCCATTACACTTTACCAACTCTCATAACTTCATTCATGAAGTAGAAGAATAGACACAAAAGAATATTGCCATACTTGAAAGAGTTCTTCTTGTCCTTGATTTTTCCAAGATTTTCAATTAGTTAGCTCTGGAGTAACTCGCATAAGTCATATTTTGCATTTTCTTTGACCATTTGATAAGCTGCATAGATTGCAGTGCCAAATACAGAGTTATCTTGGCTGGAGTCATAGATCTTATATCCAATGACCATAGAATTAAAATTTACATCCAATTCAATAATGCCATTAATTTTCATGGCTCTTTTGTCAAAATTGGAACTAGTTGCCTCAGTGATTGTTTGGTTCTTCACAGCTTTCAATGGGGGCAACCCACCAATTGAATTCAGACTAGTAACAATTCTTATAGCCTCTCTTGTGATCTTGAAGGGCTGATTTAACCACATGAACTCAGCATTTCATTGACTTAGTATGTACCAAACCCATTCATTTTTGTCGAACACGGGAAACTTCACAATTTGTGTGAATTTCTTGTCCTCCAAAGCCTTAAATTCAGGTCTTACACATAAATATTCTCTCATAATGTGATTTGTGTATAGATTGAGCAACTGGGAGCTACCTAAGTCCTCAAAATTTGCATGAATGTATGCCCTAATATCTTCAATGTGCAAAACACCATACAGAACTGAAGAAAATGTACCTAATGGTTCTGTCTCAATGGATTTGAACGAGTGCCATTTGAATTTTGGGCGGGGTCTATCCTTAATATCAATGACTAATGGAGTGGACATTTCTAGAAATTTCAAATTCATAGGTTTCACAGATAAATACCTTTTCTCTGAATTAGGGTTTGTTCATCGAATCTCCTTTAGACTTGAATCTCGCGAAAATTCACTTGCAAATCTCTCCAAACTTCTTCTTCTCAAAGTGAAAAGTGACAAATGAGGAATAGAAGTGACCTTTATATCATTCGTACACCTAAATTTTTATCGCATTAAATTCCTCTTTCCCTAGTTCTTCCGTATAACCTACTTTCATAGTCTGTGAAAGAAAATTCTTTTGTAGACCTTCAATTTTTCATAAATCTCCTCCACAAATGTTCCCAAAAGATCTGTAGATTATTAACACAATCATTGCAATTTACCATATTCTGGTACCAACTATCTACAGGGGGGTAAAATATTTTCTTGAGAGCTCCCCCTAGGCCAGAGGCCTTAACCTAATTCCCAAATGAATTTTTAGTACCAGATTTTGGTGCTGATTCATTTCCTGCATTAGAGGAACTCTTCTTCAACCATGTCTTCTTCATTTGATTCCTGATTTCATCCACAATAACTTTTCCTTTTTCCTTATCATCCTTTTGCATATTTTTCCCTTTGTTTACCGAACCCTTCCTGCTTCTACAAAATCTTGCAATCTGATTGGATTTGTTACAATTATAGTACACAACATTTCTTTGTCTAGACTAGTTATTCCATTGATTTTCTCTTGATCTACATTGGTTATCAATATGGACAAATCTATTGAAAATTTTGTTTGTCATATTTATGTATTTAATTGACTTATGACCATACTTATTGCAACTGAAACACTAGCCAAAAAAAGATGGACCACTTGGATTGATTCTACTTCTTCATTAAGCAGCCATATGACCAAATTTCTTCCAAACAAAACAATATCCATTGAACTTTTGAGAATTGGGTTGTCTTACCAGATACCTTCTAGCTTTGTTCATTTGATTTCCTGACCTAAATTTCCTTTGACCAAATCCAAAGCTTTCTCCTTTCTCATATCCAATACCTTGCTTGTCATTTCCAGTATTTAGACTTTGAATTAGTTCATCAAGCTTAGCTAAGCTAATCTTGAACTTCTCCTTATATTCATTTGCAGTAGCAAGTTCATTCCTGAGAATAACAATATGTATTTCAAGCTCTTCTTCATTGTTCTTGGATTGTTGCAATTCAAGTTCCGTCTGATTAAATCTATTGCATTCATCAGATCTTTCTTTCAAGGACTGAGTAAGATTCTCTTCATTCTTCTTTCTATCTTCAATCTCCTTGGTCATCTTCTTCACAATAGATTCCATCTCATGCTTTAGGACAACATTATCTCTACCAAGATTTTCACATTCTTCTATCTTTTCCTTCAAGGCTTGACTTAGGTGTTCATCTTCCATGCTTTTAATTTATTTATGCTTGATCTGATCACAGAGTTCTTTTCTCTTTTCCCTGGACTTATTGATTTGATCTTTCAATGATTGAATGAGTTTCTCAGCATTCACGGGGTTTTCTTGTAATTCCTGGACTTCAGATTTGGATTGATCAAGATAATCAAGTGCTACCAAAAGTTGTTGATGAAGACTACTAGAATCCATTGAATTACCTTCCCGAATCTTCCCCAATATATTAAACTTCTTCTGAGGAACTAGGCTCTGATACCAATTGCTGGAATCAAGGAACACTAAGAGTGGGGGTGAATCAGTGTTCTATAAAATTTGACTTTAATAACTTGATCTTTAAACCATTTATAGCATTGAACCAAAAGAAAGATGCAAGAACATAAGACAAGCAACCACAACACCATAACACAAGTATTTTTACTTGGAAACCCAGTTAGGGGAAAAACCACGGTGGAGGTCAATCCGTAATTTGAGTATACTCAATATAAGTGTTTACAAAAGGAATGCACATGCATTTAGGCACACTACCTAGAGCTCACTACTCAAACACAAAGGCTTTCTGCCCAAAATAACTCACTATCTTACAGTCATATCCATAAGATAACTAGAGTAGATGAACTATGAAATAGCATCTACTAATGCCTGATTATAGTTCCGGTTAAGCACAGTATTCACATTCTTTACATTTTGTCTTCTTTTTCTCATGAAACTCTGTCTGCTTTAATTCATATCACCAAACTTTGTTCTGCTCAAATTAAACTATATATAATCGATCTATATTCCTTCTAACTCTTGCATCTTATCACAGCACACACCAAAATGATATGAATGATTGGTTATATATATCTGTGACTACAGATTATAACAACTACATGTCGGCTTAAACAAAATATAAATCGTGCACAAATTGTCGGCCCAATCCATAGATCATCATCAATGTGAATCAAGCAATGCCATCCAAAACATAGTGATGATATAAAACAACATGTATCAAACACAAAACACCATAAAAAATGATTTCTCAAAGATCCACAACACGCTACACTCATTTAGTCGGCCTTTCTGCATTGTTAGACTGAAAATCAATACACCAGATCTTCTAACTTGCACACCAATCAATGTGAACCCCTATGATTCATAGATAAGATAGTTCATACATCAAAATACCTTCTCTGAGATCCACAACACAAAATGATAATAGGAATTTACATATGAGCCAATATACACAACTTTGTCGGATACCCTGTTTTAGCTTTGACAGATAATACATTACTTCAATCTAACTTTCGATATAAGCAATTACAGAGGTGTGGATGGGATTACTGACTAGGGTTTCCATCAATGACAACACTAGATAGCTTGTGCAGTGTATTTTTCCAACAATCTTTGTCTATATAATAATTTTTTTGACCTTTTGAGGTTATGAATATATACCCAGTGACTCTAATATGTGATTTTGGAGCAAATCTAGTGTAAACAACAAATGAGAAGAGTGCAAGAAAGAGGAAATTTGACTCCTTTTGAGTATTTGCAATTATCACTGCCAAGAAGAAAAGGGAGAGTAGCAAGAAAGAGTCCTATCCCACTATTTAGATCATGTTCTATGCCTCCAAATCATAGGCCTATAAATTTTATCCCAAGGAGTCTAGTACCATATCCACAAGTACTAGTAAATCTAATGGTAAGGTGGTTTTATTTTGCACCATTTAGTGGGGGAAACCCATTGAATCTTTCTTAGCATGATGTAATACATGTGACAACCCTTATAAGCTTACCTTTCTTCAGAGGATAAGATTAAACTACACCTATTGATAATATGAGATATCTAGCTATAATATGTGTATTTCATAATATCATAGCTGAGAATGTGGCAATAAGGCTCCCAACTGCTTCACTAAAGGGAAAATCATTAAAATAGTTTAGGAGTTTGACTATCAATTCAATTAGAACATGGGATGAACTAGGTGATGCCTTACATAAGAAATTTGAAGATAAGTCAAATCATTTGTCTTTGGTGGAACAACTCACTACCATTAAGAGATCTCCACACGAGCATATAACTGATTTCAACTTTCATTTCTAGAAGAATTGGGATATAATCCCATCAACGATAAGGCCTTCAACTCAACATGAATTTTTGTATTTTATTAAGGCCCTTAACATTGATATATATGTGATGATTTTATCTATGGGTCGAACCAAACTTCCTAATGTATATGACATCACCATTAGGACAGAAAATAGCCTTTTTCGAGTTAGTGAAATATCCCCAAGGCCTCCAATACCTATTTTAATAGAAGTGTAGCCACCTATACCATTACCAATGCCCACAATAAGTATTGTACCTACTATACCAGCATTGAGTTATCCAAATCTTACTCAAGAAAAGGTTGTCCAAACTCAATATCATGATTTACAAGAGATAAAAGGTTTATTGTAGACCTTTGGCAATACATTAGATAACATAAAGAAGTAGAAAAAATAGAATTTCAGACCTTATGAACCTAATAGGCCTCCTTACCAAACCGATTCTTAAGATTAGAGAAGGAATTTGAATGCAAGGCCTTATGAACCTTACAATAAAAAAGCTTCAAATACTTCTAGAGATCTTTTACCAATGCAAAATAACATGTCATAGGACTATGAGTGGTGTTTTCCATGCAACCAACCTCATAACCAATCTATATGTTCAAATGAAGTGCTTAATCAAGACCTCATGGTACAGAATAATTTTTTGTCCCCAAAGATGTAGCACAAGAAAATCATGAACACTAAGGTTATAATACTGATCAAGGCCACCAGGATGTTAAATCTAATGATTTGGCAAGGTGAAGAGTTTTGTAGGGTGAATCATCCAAATGTACAAAAACAATCATCTCGCTCCATTACAACTAATAAAAGGGAAAAAAAGAGGGTTGTTGACATAGGACAACAAGCTGATAAGGGCCAAAATCAAGCTCCTAGAGTTCACCAAGGTTCTTCTGGTCCATCACATACACCAAATATGCAAATACTACCAAGAGGACAAGCTGGAATGAATAAAGAACAACCTAGTAATCAACCAAAACCATTGCAAACACCAAGTGATGTTGTTGTTCCAAGAGGAAAACCAAAGGTTAGCACAATCCCATTCAATATTTTGGAGCATATGAAGAAGGTAAATGTCAGTATGTCAATGTGGGATTCAATATCTCTTCTTGGACAAAATGATTTGTGGAAAAAAGTTTTACCTAACCTTGCCTTGTCAAATGAAGCTTCCAAAGAGCAACCCAAAGTTGAACTTGCTAGTACTCCACAAGCCAAAATTGAACAAAAAACCAAAGATACTGAACCACCTCCATTTTACATATCTTTTATTATTGGCCAACACCTTGTCCATAATTGCATGATTGACTTAGGTGCAAGTAGTTTTTTAATACCCAAATAGATAGTTGACAAACTTGGTCTATCATACGAACCTCTTGTAAAATGAGTAGTATAGTTGGATGGGATAACCATCAATACTATTGAAATCACTAATGATTTGAGCCTCACTTTACATGCTTGGCCAAATTTTTCCATACCTCAAGACATTTATGTCATAGATCTACCACCATATTTTTCCATATGCCTTTACAAAGACTTCATTGTAAATTTGGGTGGTTATCTATCTGTTGATTGCTCACACATGTTTTTTAGAACAAGGTATAGAACTAGGGTAACAATCAAATCAAATCCTATTGAAAAATACCATATAGAGCCTTGTGTTCCTAGTGTTGTGAATGCAAATCTCAACATTTATGAGAAAGAGGAACAACCTAATGTTCAAGATCCTATTATTCTAATAGAAGGAATATCCAAATTTTTTTATATGAGTCATCGACTAAGAAATTTGAATCTGATTCATTCAAGCATATGGAAGAAGCAAGGTAGGGAATCTATTTGATCCATGAGTGAGACATTGTTTTCCCTAACTTGGTAAAAGATGAAAAATATTAATGTGAATAGAAGTTGAACGAGCTATGGTAGCTCTATTTTGATGGATCAAGGAGGAAAAATGATGCCAATGGAGGATCAATACTTGTGTCTCCTACATGTGAGAATTATTATTTAGATTTCAAGTTTACTTTAAATTACACTAATAATAGAATAGAGTACGAAGAACTTGTTCATGGTTTGGAATGGGAAAGGAAGAGAAAAATCAAGTGTTTGCAAGTATTTGGTAATAGTGAACTCATTATAGATCAGGTGAGAGGTCTAAATATCTCAAAAAATGTTTTTTCTCAATTCTTGTAGGCATAGAATTTGGGGTATAATTAAGGAATTTTATGCTTTTAACAATTAACATTTTTTCCATACCTATAAATGAGAAAAAAAAATGTTTATAGGTTGGTTGCAATAGGATCACAATATGATAATCCAAATGACATCAGCAATGGTAAGGTATAGTAGTATGTGAAAGTTGTGGTAAGATTTGCAATACCTAATAATTAGACACATTGGCAAGTGTTTGATAGTGGAAAGTCTAGTACCATATCAACAAGTACCATTAAATCTAATGGTAAGGTAGTTTTCTTTTGCATCATTTAATGGGGGAAAACCATTGAATCTTTCTCAGTATGATGTAATACCTTTGACAACCCTTAGAAGCTTACCTTTCTTCATAAGATAAGATTAAACTACACCTATTGAGCATATCATAAATGTGGCTATAGTGTGTGTAGTTCACAATATCATAGTTGAGAATGTGGCAATCAAGCTTCTGATTGCTTCACTAAAGGGAAACACATTAAAATAGTCTAGGAGTTTGACTGTTGATTCATTCAGAATATGGGATGAGCTAGGTGATTCCTTACATAAGATATTTGAAGATAAGTTAAATCATTTGTCATTGGTGGAACAACTAACTACCATTAAGAGAGCTCCACACAAGCATATGACCGATTTCAAATTTCATTTCTAAAAGACTTGGGATAGAATCCCATCAATGGTAAGGCCTTCACCTCAACATGCATTTTTGTATTTTCTTAAGGTCCTTAACATTGATATATCTATGATGATTCAGTCTATGGGTGGAACCACACTTCCTAATGCATATGACATCACCATTAGGGCATAAAATAGCGTTATACAAGTTAGTAAAATAGCCCCAAGGCCTCCAATACCTATTTTTATAGAAGTGTATCCACCTATACCATTACCAATACCCCCAATAAGTTTTGTACCTACTATACCAACAATGAGTTATCCAAATTTTACTCAAGAAAAGGTTGTCCCGACTCAATCTCATGATTTATAAGAGATTAAAGGTTTATTGTTGACCTTTGGCAATAAATTAGTGAACATAAAGAAGTAGAAAAAATAGAATTTCATACCTTATCAACCTAATAGGCCTCCTTACCAAGCTTATCCTTAAGGTTAGAGAAGGAATTTTAATGCAAGTCCTTATGAACCTTACAATCAAAAAGTTTCTAGCACTTCTAAAGAGATTTTACCAATGAAAAATAACATGGAACAAGACTATGAGTGGTGTTTTCCATGCAACCAACCTCATAACCAAGCCACATGTTCAAATGAAGTGCTTAATCAAGCCCTCATGGTATAGAATAATATTGTTATCCCACAAGATGTAGCACAAGAAAATCATGAACACTACGGTTCTAATACTGATAAAGGCCACTAGGATGTTAAATCTAATGATTTAGAAAGGTGAAGAGTTTTTTAGGGTGAATCATCCAAATGTACAAAATCAGTCTCTCACTCCATTACAGCTAATAAAAGGGAAAAAAAGAGGGTTGTTGACATAGGACAACAAGCTAATAAGGGCCAAAATCAATCTCCTATAGTTCACGAAGGTTCTTTTGGTCCATCACATACACCAAATGTGAAAATACTACCAAGAGGACAAGATAGAATGAACAAACAATAGCCTAGTCATCAACCAAAACCATTGCAAACACCAAGTGATGTTGTTGTTTCAAGAGGAAAACCAAAGGTTAGCACAATCCCATTCAATATTTTGGATCATATGAAGAAGGTAAATATCAGTATGTCAATTTAAGATTCAATATCTCTTCTTGGAAAAAATGATTTGTTTCAAAAAGTTTTACCTAACCTTGCCTTGTCAAATGAAGCTTCCAAAGAGCAACCCAAAGCTGAAATTGCTAGTACTCCACAAGCCAAAATTAAACAGCAAACCAAAGATACCAAACCACCTCAACTTTACATATCTTTGATTATTGGCCAACATCTTGTCCATAATTGCATGATTGACTCAAGTGCATGTTATTTTGTAATGCCCGAATAGATAGTTGATAAACTTGGTCTATTATATGAACCTCTTGCCAAAGGAGTAGTACAGTTGGATGGGACAACCATGAATACTATTGGAATCACTAATAATTTTAGCCTAACTTTACATGCTTGTCCATATAAAGCCTTATGGTTTTTAGAACAAGGTATAGAACCAAGATAACAGTCAAATAAGCTCTTATTTCAAAAAACCATATAGAGCCTTATGTTCCTAGTGTTGTGAATGCAAATTTCAATATTCATGAGCAAGAGGAACAACCTGATGTCCAAGAGCCTACTATTTTAATATAAGACATATCTAATTTGTGTTTAGATGAGTCATCAACTGAGAATTTTGAATCTAATTCATTCAAACATATGGAAGAAACAAGGTTGGGCATCTATTTGATCCATGAGCAAGACATTGGTGCCCTTGACTTGGTAAAAGATGAAAAATAGTAATGTGAATAGAAGTTGAATGAGCTATGGTAGCTCTATTTTGATGGATCAAGGAGGAAAAATGATGCCAATGGAGGATTAATACTTGTGTCTCCTATAAGTGAGAAGTATTATTTAGCTTTCAATTTTACTTTCAATTACACTAATAATACAATAGAGTATGAAGCACTTGTTCATGGTTTGGAATGGGAAAGGAAGAGAAAAATCAAGTGTTTGCAGGTATTTGTTGATAGTGAACTCATTACATATCAGGTGAGAGGTATAAATGTCTTAAAAAATAATTTTCTCAAGTCTTGTAGGCATAGAATTTGGGGTATAATTAAGGAATTTTATGCTTTTAACTTGTCCATACCTATAAATGAGAAAAAACATGTTGATAGGTTGGCTGCAATAGGATCACAATATGATATTCCAAATGACATCAGCAATGGTAAGGTACAATAGTATGTGAAAGTTGTGGTAAGACCTACAATACCTAATAATCAAACACATTGGAAAGTTTTTGATAGTGGCAACTCTAGTATTGTATCCACAAGTACCAGTAAATCTAAAGGTAAGGTAGTTTTCTTTTGCGCCATTTATTATGGGCAACCCATTGAATCTTTCTTAGAATTGTAACATCCACAACCTTAATACAAGGAAATTGCATGGAAATTTCAACTTCTATATGAATAGTACATTCCTAAAATTTAGGAAAATAAAATTTATTTAATAACATGAACTACATTTGCATGAATGAGAAGCATGAATATACAAATTTAATTTTATTTCATTGATTCAATCTAAAAAGTACATATCACAAATATTTTCCAATAAATTACTAAACTAACTTTTCAAGTTTCAAAATTCAATAAGAAAATAGAGATTAGACTCATAGGTCCTTATTTGGATACTTTTAATCTTTTAATCTTCTAAGACTCGGTAAGTCAACTGCAAAGGGAGAACATCACCCAAGTGCTTTACCTCCAACCACGGACTTAAGCGATCCCCCACACACCTTTCATATTGGAAGTGGCCCTACCATTCAACGAAGGGAGTGGTTAGGAACCCCTAATAATAGCCATTTGATCTCTGGTGTTTGTGACCTACTTAACCAATATCGTTTATCAACTATGGAAGCCCTCCAACTATGATAGACAACTCTAATTGCATTAAGTATCTAGTACATAGTAAACTAAAACATGCATGTAGTGGCTCATGCACCCACTTTGGCCAAAGTTATTTTGTCTTCAAGATACATTTTCTACTTACTTGGAGCAAAGTCAAATGTTCACCCACCCTACTCGACTTGGAGACTTATCTAACCTAATGCTCGACCAATAGAAAACTAAAAGGTACTATGGTCATAAGGTTTTCTTTATTTCAAACCCATTAAGGTGTTCACAAACTGGATAAATTTAGAACTCAAAAGTAAATTTTGACACTCCTGTTGAAATACTAGCAACATCGGGTTTAAGGATTTTTCCTTTAAATCTAGCCCATGTTCTCTTGCATAAATAGTCATATGTTGCTTTTAAAGTAGACAACTCTTAAGTGTGACTTCTATGCCGCCAAATTGACCTATTCTTGGTCATTCATTAGCTTAACATTTTAGCTTTACGCTCTTATGAAATTATAGTTACCAATACAACAAGGAATTACTTTCCTTTTGATTTACTAAGCACAGTAATTCAAAATATATTAAACGAAGAATAGCATCAAACACACTATTAAATAATGGGTCTTGCTGGCGCATAATATTGGCCAGTTTCGTGAGCATCCTATTCGTTGTGCTCAAACCCTAAAGAATTGATATGCATGTGGTTTCTATTCATTAACACAAAAAATCCCTTCAACAAGAAGTTTATCAATCACATATGAAATATTGGGTCTTAGCCCTTCTAATACTCTTACTCTATATACTGTTCACAAATATCTAACAGAGGAAAATAGACTTTTCTGCTCAAATTCATAGTTCATATTTTATAGACAACAGTTCATAATCTTTCATTTCCAAACAAGAAATACTCGGAATTCAAGAGCTTTCAAATTGTATTCTTTTGCAAGAAAAATAATTAGAATTCAGATTCAGAAATTAGACATGCTCGTTAATACGTTCAAAAAATGCTTTTCTACTACCCATAATTCACACAACAGCCTCAAAATTTAATCCTCTAACTTATACGCTTTATCCTTTTATCCTCAAGCAAGAATACAGACTTTCTTGGATGCGTGTGCATCTATACTACTACTTTTTAAGAGCTTAAAACCTTGAATAGCAATAATGTCCTCTAACTTACTTTTTTTGTAACCCCAATACAGTATTAACACGTAGTAGATATAGAAAAGAGAAAAATAACCACCTTCTTTACCACTAGCACCCTACCAAATGAAATTGGTTCAAATAAAATAAATGCAAATAGTTGAAACTTCCCCAAAAGACCTCTTCCACATCCAAAAATAATAGAAAAAGAAATAACTCAAAAAATTCTAAAACTTCCTTTTAACATGTTGAAACTGATTTGCCAATAGTTGACCCTTAGAAGATTTATTTATATCAATTTCAAATCACATAAGAAGGCTATAATTAAGTGGATAATGGTCACCCTCTTAGCTTCAATTTAGGAGAACAATAACCCAAATTTATTTTCCAAAAAATAGTTAAATATTCTTTCAACAGTTTTGACTCAGTCAAAACATAATTTTGGGAAAAGTTGGCGCCTTCAACTAGAGTTGTTTCGAACTCCTATCCTTTAGCATTTTGTTCCTTCCTATCACTAGGCACATGACACTACTTATTTGCAGTAGAATTTGGTGTATTTATTACCACAAATAGCTAGCATAATTCACCACTTTATCTCCCTATAAATCAACATTAAACTTTATTTAAATTAAGGGTGATTATTAGCACAGCCAGCTCGTGGCTTCCTTCTTCACCATTTAACACAGTATTTAATTTATACTCTTAACAACATTGGTCAACCCTAGCATATGGCTTAAATATTAGACCTTCCAAACTTAATAATTAATGCCTACACTTCCTTTTCATCCCTTGAACAACTTGTATTTATTCCTTACTTGAATTTACCAAGAATTAATATCATACCTTATATTTATACATTTAAATATATGTTCATTCTTATAAACCCTAGCATACCCACATACATATATACTTATACAAAAAATATGATTTTATGTATAGGTATATACATATGTACATATTTCAACCTACCACATGTACATATATCCAAATATATAAACGAATATACCTTCCCATTTACTTATATAGAAAAATGTGTTAATCATCATAGATGCACATTAACATACAAACTCACATTATCATTTCCATAAACAATAAACAATATTATCAACATAATTATTCATAATATATATATACTTGTTTTGTGATAAAAGAGTATACCTATACCCTAAAGGCTCCTACAAGGAGTTTCCCTATAACTTGAATTAGGTTTAAATAACCTCAAAACATGAACAAGTTTCAACTTACCCGAGTACGACACCTCAAACCTATCCTAGACTCATCTTGGCGAGCTCAGATGGTATTATGATTGGATTCTTTACCCACTTCCTTCGCTTGGATGATACTCCCCCTCATCTGCTGGAAGCGCAATATCCAATCCTATCATCCACTTGGAAATCAAAAACACGTATTTATCCATTTTCATCAAATTGTATACATCAAATTATCAACATATCATTTTATAAAATTCCATTGCATTTAAACATTGTATTTCCATAATTCCATCTCATTCACTTTACAAATCATCATAGTGAAAAAGGTAAAAATAAAATATTTATTTAGGGTTAGGTTATAACAAGCATGATGTAATAATTGTGATGACCCTTAGAAGCTTACCTTTCTTCAAAGGATAAGATTAAAATACACCAATTGAGCATATGAGAGATGTGGCTATAATGTGTGTAGTTCATAATATCATAGCTGAGAATGTGGCAATCAAGCTCTTGACTGCTTCACTAAAGGGAAAATCATTAAAATGGTTTAGGATTTTGACTATCAATTCAATCAAAACATGGGATGAGCTAGGTGATTCCTTACATAAGAAATTTGAAGATAATTCAAATCATTTGTCTTTGGCAGAACAACTCACTACCATTAAGAGAGCTCCACAAGAGCATATGACTGATTTCAACTTTCATTTCTAGAAGACTTGGGATAGAATACCATCAGTGATAAGGCCTTCAACTCAACATGCATTTTTGTATTTTCTTAAGGCCCTTAACATTTATATATTTTTGATGATCCAATCTATGGGTGGAACTACACTTCCTAATGTATATGACATCGCCATTAGGGAAGAAAATAGCCTTATTCAAGTTAGTCAATAGCTCCAAGGCCTCCAATGCCTATTTTTATAGAAGTGCATCCACCTACCCATTACCAATACCCCCAATAAATGTTATACCTACTATACCAATGTTGAGTTATCCAACTTTTACTCAAGAAAAGGTCATCCTGACTCAATCTCATGATTTACAAGAGATAAAAGGTTTATTGCAGACCTTTGGCAATAAATCAGTGAATATAAAGAAGTATAAAATTTAGAATTTCAAACCTTATCATCCTAATAGGCCTCCTTACCAAGCTGAACCTTAAGGTTAGAGAAGGAATTTCTTATGAACCTTATAATAAAAAAGATTCCAACACTTCTAGAGAGCTTTTACCAATGCAAAATAACATGGCACAGGACTATGAGTGGTGTTTTCCATACAACCAACCTCATAACCAAGCCACATGTTTAAATCAAGTTCTCAATCAATATCTCATGATATAGAATAGTATTATTGTCCCACAAGATGTAGCACAAGAAAATCATGAAAAATAAGGTTCTAATGTTGATAAAGGTCGTCGGGATGTTAAATATAATGATTTGGCAAGGTTAAGAGTTTTGTAGGGTGAATTATCCAAATGTACAAAATAAATCATCTCACTCAATTATAGCTAATAAAAGGGGAAAAAAAAAGGGTTTTTGACATCGGACAATAAGTTGATAAGGGCCAAAATCAAGCTCCTACAAGTCACCAAGGTTCTTCTGGTCCATCACATACACCAAATGTGCAAATACTACCAAGAGGACAAGCTGGAATAAACAAAGAACAACCTAGTAATCAACCAAATCCATTTGCAAACACCAAGTGATGTTATTGTTCCAAGAGGACAACCAAAGGTTAGCACAATCCCATTCAATATTTTGGAGCATATGAAGAAGGTAAACACCAGTATGTCAATGTGGGATTCAATATCTCTTCTTGGATAAAAATATTTGTTGCAAAAAGATTTACCTGACCTTCCCTTGTCAAATGAAGCTTCCAAAGAGCAACCCAGAGTTTCACTTTATAGTACTCCACAAGATAAAATTGAACAACAAACCAAAGATACCAAACCACCTCCATTTTACATATCTTTCATTATTGGCCAACACCTTGTCCATAATTGCATGATTGACTCAGGTGTAAGTATTTTTGTAATTCCCAAATAGATAGTTGACAAACTTGGTCTATCATATGAACCTCTTACCAAAGGAGTAATACAGTTGGATGGGACAACCATCAATACTATTGGAATCATTAATAATTTGAGCCTCACTTTACATGCTTGTCCAAATTTTTCCATACCTCAAGACATTTATGTTATAGATTTACCACCATATTTTTCCATATGCCTTTCCAAAAACTTCACTACAAACTTGGGTGGTTATCTATCTATCGATTGCCCACACATATTTTTTAGAACAAGGTATAAAACCAAGGTAATAGTCAAATAAACTCCTATTGAAAAAGACCATATATAGACTTGTGTTCCTACTATTGTGAATGAAAATTTCAGCATTCATGAGCAAGAGGAACAACCTAATGTCCAAGAGCCTACTATTCTAATAGAAGGCATATTTGATTTATTTTTAGATGAGTCATCAACATATAATTTTGAATTTGATCCATTCAAGCATATGGAAGAAGAAAGGTTGGGCATCTATTTGATCCATGAGTGAGATATTGTAGTCCCTAACTTGGTAAAAGATGAAAAATAATAGTGTGAATAGAAGTTGAATGAGCTATGGTAGCTCTATTTTGATGGATCAAGGAGGAAAAATGATTCCAATGGAGGAGAAATACTTGTGTCTCCTACAAGTGAGAATATTATTTAGCTTTCAATTTTACTTTCAATTACACTAATAATACAACAGAGTATGAAGCACTTGTTCATGGTTTTTAATGGGCAAGAAAGAGAAAAATCAAGTGTTTGCAGGTATTTGGTGATAGTGAACTCATTATAAATCAGGTGAGAGTTCTAAATATCTCCAAAAATGATAGGTTGGCTGCAATAGGAGAACAATATGATATTCCAAATGACATCAACAATGGTAAGGTACATTAGTATGTGAAAGTTGTGGTAAGACCTGCAATACCTAATAATTAGACACATTGGCAAGTGTTTGATAATGACAATAAAATTATAAGTTTTTTGATTGAAGAGGCCAACTTTTCAGCTGTTAATCAAGGAAAATTGCAGCAACATTATGGAAAGAAAATTATACAGCTAAAATGTAACAAGTTTCCAAAAGGTTTAGTCTCATTGGAATCATTTTTCAGTTTAGATAATCAAGGGAAAAAGAAAAATTCATTAGACAAGTCAAACAAGATCACTATGAATAGGTAAGCTTTTTCAAAGACAAGCTTTTGAAGTTGGGTAAAGTATGTACAACTAAAGAAAATGTTACTTTTATTTAGTTGTGTCAAGAGTATGATGATATTTTTATATGGAAGTATAGTTATTTGAATGGGTTTGACCCCAAGATTATCCAAAACACTATTGAGCTTGAAGTTAATGCCAAACCTGTAAGGAATAAGCGAAGGTCATTGAACCCAAAATTAGAGTCATGAAAATGGAGTTGAGAAAATTGATAGAGGGAAACATTATATTTCCTATCAAACACACCTCTTGGGTCTCCAATCTAGTTCATTTTAGGAAGAAGAACTGAGAAATAAGACTATGTGTTAATTTTATGGATCTAAAAAGAGCATCTCTCAAAGATTACTACCCATTGCCTTCTATGCAAAAAACCTTACAGGTTGTATCAAGTTTAGAGAGATTTTCATTATTAGATGGATTTTTTGGTTATAATCAAGTTGTAGTAAAAGAATAAGACCAATGTAAGACTTATTTTACTACTAAATGGGGTAAAATGGCTTAGAGAAGGATGCCATTTGGATTGTCCAATGTTGGGGAAACCTTCCAAAGGGAAATAGATAAGCCTTTTCATGGGTTGATAAACAAGTTTTTGTTGATTTATCTTGATGATATCACTATTTTTTCCAAGGATGCTAACAAACATTTTGTTCATATTAGGAAAGTATTTGATAGATGTAAGGAATATGGTGTTTCACTCAACCCAAATAAGAGTATTTTTGTTTCTCATGAAGGTAAAATTCTTGGCCATGTAGTGTCAAAAGAAGGAATTTCCTCTGATCTTGAGAGGATAAGTGTTATACTAGCTTTTACTTTGCCAAGTCATAAGAAATTTTTGTAAATTTTTCTTGGTAGGATGAATTTGTGAGAAGATTTATCCCTAATATATCTTATCTTTTGAATCCATTAATATCCATGTTGAAGAAAAATGTTTATTTTACCTGGTCAAAATAAGGAAAGAGAAGCTTTAACATCTACACCTACACTAATTAACCTTGATTTATCTAAATATTTCATATGTATGCTTTTTGAAGCATAGATACAATATCAGCTATGATAGTGCAACAAAATGAGGAAGGTTTGGAGTAGCTAATTTCTTTCTTCGACCAAGGATTGGAAGAGTATGAAGAAAGGTATTATTTACTGAAAAGCATGTCTTAGTTGTGATTAGAAGCCTTAATAAAATTTAGACACTTGGTCTCAAATAATAAGATAAATTTGATGGTTGGATAATCAAAGTCATGGAATATGACATGGAAATAAATGTCACTAAGTTGGTAAGAGACAAAGGATACTGTGAACAACTGGCTCGTAAGTTAGAAAATAGAAAATAAATTGATGAAGATGTTATCCAAGTGCTTAATAATGATGATCATTGTTGTCCCAACCTCTTCTTCAAGTTGGGTGAATGAAATGATACATTATATTCAAATAGGTGAGTGTCCTAAAGGATTAAACAATGTAAAAAGAAGGTATTTCAAATTGCAAGTGTGGATCTAACTCTAATGCATAATTAACTTGGTGCCACTAGGTATACACACATCTTAGAGGAATTGAGGATCCCTAATTAAACAGTTCACCATTCATAGGAGGGCTTCATTAAATTATCGACCAGAGAGTCATAAAACTTTAGATATTTCTTGCAAAATATATGCATTCACAAATTTTGAACATACTACATTGATGGACTGTAGGAGAATAAACATATACAAATATAGTAAAAGCTTAAAATCAGAATAAACTGTTAATTCACAAAATAGAGTAAAAGAATATAAACTATTACCTTATGTTATGGGTACCTAATTCTTAAGATTGTAAATATTAACTATTTAAACTGTAGTGTCCTAACTTAACTAACCCTCTAGAGTATGACACATAACACTAAGCTACATAATCTATTTCATGAATTGTAACACATTCATTCATAAGCATATAACTAAAAACTACCA
>CM021101.1:403484820-403530425 GCA_007115665.2 Sequoiadendron giganteum
CTCATCTCAAAGTAGCTACACCAATGCACAAGTGACCATAGACAAGTTCAGCTAATAGATCTGCACCACCGTAGAAGCAACCTCATGGATATTGACAATCCACTTCTGAGTTGTCCCACAACAAACATGTAGGTAAAGACAGCCCACAACATTGCACAACTCATAGATCCACTCAATGAAGCCTACAAATCTATCATTACACTGGAAACTGCAAAACTGAGATTTGAAAGAGAACAACCACGTAGACAAACATGACTCAAAAACCAAATCAAGCTCAGATATGATTTCCCAATCATGTCCACAACTCAAGCACCATAGTCTAGAAAACCAGCAAGAAAACACCACAAGAATGTTGGATGACAAATCACATACCAACACTCCCATGTAGAGAAGACATCACACCTCCTCAAAACCATGTCGAACTGCAACCATCTCATCCAGTCACACCCCAAATGGCCAGGGTCTAGAAAATAGCTTAACAATAGCTCCACAAACCACAAGTTTTTCCTTGACCGTGCAAAACCTGCAAAACCACCATGTTTATAAAATACCCATGCACCTCCATATTCACTGCACATTTGGATGGTTCAGGAGTCTGCACACAACCATCATGATTAACCATAACAATGAACTGTCATGAATATGCATTATAGACTTTTTAGGAAAATCTACAAAAAACCCTTTAGATCCAAAGACATGAATCTGAAACATGTGAGTACAAGGTATAGGTAAATAGGATTAGTAGGCCCATTCTGGACGAAATCCAAAACCACAACCATGCACAATCATACTAGAGAGCTAGGCTATTCAGAAGTTTCAGACCACCCAGATCAACTTCATAGCCTTCATGCAATCAGGGAAACAAAGAAACCACCTTCAATGCTAAGTCAAAACACCCAACACAAGCACAATAATCCATGGCTAAGAAACAACCAAAGCAACTCCATACCGCCAGGTAGCCTCTCACACAGACACCAAGTATGAACCACGCTCTGTTGCAACACAACCATAAGCATAAACTCACACCCCTTGCATCGAGATCATTTGTTGCCAAACAGGAGCCTCATACCACATCGCCATAATATGACCAACTCCAAAACCTCCTATGTCTTTCATGTTGCATGTTGAATCAAAAGAGCAGGAACTCTTACTCATCGGAAAGATCAAGCACTAGTTGATTCCTCTAGATTTCCTCAATCTTGCCAGGCTAAGAAATCTTCATAGGAGAAATACCCAGAACCAACATCTAGAAGAAGGCTCTAATACCACTCGTTGGTATCATGAACAAACCTTAACCTCCCTTAACTAGCTCTAATACCACTTGTTGGGGATGAGACGTGTCAAATTAGAATGAAACATCTAAGAACAACAATGCCTTAGTGACTTTAATTTTCAAATCACCTCACAGACACAAACTCCTATGCCATAAAGAAGAAACAGGCATAGTGGAATCCCCCATTAATCCTTCTGAGAAAAGTACATGCATACAAATAATAGATTCAACACAAGCATAGATTTTGACTACAAAATCAAATGACATGAAAGACAAACTTATGGACACATAGATTTACGTGGGGAAAACCCTTTCGGGTAAAAAACCCCACCCTCCAAAACACTTAGCTTAAATTATTAATCAACAATAAAAGTTACAATACAATCTCAGAGCTATGCTCTTCAGAAGTTTACATCTTGTCCATCTGGAGAAAATAGGCAATACCATTATACAGAATCCTCGCACTGTTACAATGTCCTCACACAACATATAGTGGAGATTCATTTCATTTCACCAGCCCACTCATTCAACAAGCCTTCCGTCTAGCATAGCCTCACGGCCACACAGGTTCACATCTTCTTGGTTATGTGTCACTCATTGTTCATGGTTACAATGCCTTAGCATATCGCTCGAACACTCTCACTACATGATCTGATCATCTTGACACTTCACCGATCGACCTCTCTATCACCTGTCTCAATCAACAACCATCAGGGCATATTTAATTACTCTGTTGACAAGCCTTCCATCATTCTCTGATAACGTGCACCATAATGCAGCACACATCGAGCCGCCCAGCATTAAATCAGGATACAGAGACATATCTACACTTCATCAACCTCCCAAGTTAGATCATTCATTTAATGCAAATATATCGCAAATTAGAAAATAAGACTTCCGACCAATCAGCATTGATATACAACAGCGATGTAAAATCAACGAATATCATCATGCCACGTGTCATCGCATTATTCATCCACCACTTTGACCGTCACCCAAACAGTCAATAGAACCCAAGCCCCTTCTACTGCACCACCGCTCGCCATCCATCATATGCTCGCAGTAAGGTGGTATACACTGCATAACCGCGCCCTAGCAAGAAGACACCCACGGTACAGCGGTGACAACCCACTTGCCAAATCGTCGTTGTCAACCACGCCACCGCCACTTAAAGAACAAGCCTCTGCGGTATAGCGGTAAGCATCTATCGTTGCCCACCATGTCCACCGTGCTCAAGCTGAAAGACCTCCACAGTGTAGTAGTAAGCCACCACGTAACCATCAGTCGATGTGAATCCCGCCATAGTAAGGAGGTAACATCGCAGCACCACACCAAGACCGAAGGACTCCCGTAGTAGGGAGGTAACCGACTGTGCCGACCGCCACGGTTTCACTGTGCCACCACGCCTTCTTCGAGTGATCCCCATCGTAGGGAGGTAACCGCTTCGCCAGACCGTCGAGCATTCACCGCACAACTGCCAAATAGTGAGGAGACCGCCGTGGTAAGGCGATAACACCGCCCAATTGTTGATCGAACAATAGAGGCTCGCGGTAAAGCGGTAAACCACACAAATGCACCTCTATTAACTATTCCCAATGGTAAAGCGATAAAGGCAAGAACTAAAGAGAAAACACCAAGTCTTCAAGAGATTTCAAGCCAAAAAGTTGAGGCAGATTTCCCAACACTCGCCACTGTTGTAACCCAAACCTGCATACCAAGGCATTCTTGCAACCTCTATTAGCTAAACAATACCTTGGCCATTAATGCCAAATCCTCCTCCATTATATCCCATCTTGGTTAGGAGTTTCTTTCCTATTCCTCTAGTATGTTTTTCAAAAACTCCACAAAAGCATTATCATTATCAACTAAATGAATTGAATAAGAAGTACTTTTTACCTCCTTCTCTAGTTATGACTTTTGGTCAACTTCCTGAAGTTTGGCCAGTTGCTCCCTTTGTCCTGCTTTGACTGGTATCATAGACGAAGCTTCTAGGAATCCACCTTGGTTACTCGGTACATAGGAAGAATCATCCAACTATTGATAAAAGGCACATCCATCAACATTCTCATGACTAGAACCATAGTTGGTCCACTTGCCATGGCCACAAGCGTATCCAGTCTTAGGAATTTTCATAGTGGAATTTGTCAACTACTCCTAATCTATTGTAGATGAATCCTCTAGGCGATCATTTTGAGTGAGTGGTACATAAGAGGTGTCCTCCAATGCAAACAAAATGTACAAATATCAACATTCTTAGTTCTGGAGAGACTTTTTGTAGCAGAATTTTCTCCAGTCTGCTCCTCTATGAAATTTTGCAACATCAAACGTAGCTTCTGCTTCTCGACATTTTCTTCCTCAAGCAATCTCTTGAGTTCGGCATTCTCCAGCTAAATGTAATGATTGATTTCTTCCAACTCCTAGATTTTTGCACGCTTCAATCCTTTTCCCATCTTCACACCTTGCAAATTTCAAACTAGCTTTGATACCACTTGATCTATAAAATGGTCCTACTTATGAATCACTTAAATAATTTGTTAGATTCACCTATGGATCATAGATTTTATTATTATAGATCATTGATAAATTGCATGTAAGAAAGAGCATAGAAATGAGCATTCAAAGCATAGACATAAGAATGAAAGAAAAAATATTTGATAATGAAGTTCACCCAACGTTTAGGCTTCGTCTTTGGGCTCGCTCAACTGTGACATTATTTTCCATTAATATGATGCAAATTGATCGATTACATCACTATGGTCTTTAAGCTGCAATACAAATTATTCTGCTTTCAAGGAAGATTATTGCTCTTCAAGCTCTTCCTACTTCCACATCAAACTGATAGAAACTTCCCAGCAACATGTTTGTCCCTAGCTTCTCTAATGCTTTTACAATGCTTCCAAAGCAATAATAATGCAACTCACTCTCTCAAGACATGAGAACAAAAAGCCTAAGGCATCAAGCCTCTATTACAAAGCCAATGAGAAATTTTCCTAATTCTCCTTCTAAGAGAATTCTTCTAGAAGAATTGACTCTAAGCCTTGTCTTTACAAAGAAATAATACCCCCTTATATACATGTTCATATGCTAATAAGGGGTTGCAAAAATAATATTTGCTATATCTCCATTTCAAGATTATAAATCTTGAAATTATAGCTTAATTACCCCTTATTTTTATGAGAACCCCTTTTTTTTTTTTTACAAATCTCATAAAATCATAATTTGGGCTTAGGAATATTTTTTTTAATATTTTCCTAAATTAGGCCCTTTAATTTTAAAAACCAATGAAAGTTCTTTTAAAAAGGATCGAGCTTTATATTTGTCCTAAGGCCCCCCTTAATTTTCTCCTTATTTTATGGTTTACATAAAATAAAACAATTCTTATGTTTATTTAAGGCTTATATATAGGGAGGATATCCCCTTATATCTTGGACAAGGCATGTGGTGCAAGAGGATTTTAAGGCACATGTCAAGGGATCAAATCCCACCAAATCCTCTTTGTTTAAATTTTAGACCAAACATTTTTTCTTTAATAAATATGATTTAATCCTTATTTTATCACTTAGTTGGTCCATGCTAATGCCAACTCACTGCTCCCACCATGTCATCCACTATGTGTCCTGCCAAGTGTCAAGCTTTGGTGATGCCATGTCATCACTTTGACCAAGTTTGACAACAACTTTGACTGGTCATAACTTCCACATACAGACTCGGATTTGATCCGTTCAAAATGCGTCAGAAAGCTCTTGTTGAGCTCTACATGATGGAATCAATATAGAAATGTTCCATGATCATTAAATTTTTCAGTTGACTGATTTGACCACATGTTGACCAAACTTTGACCAACCATAACTTTGGCATACAATCTCCATTTGAGCCTGTTCATGTTATGTTGGATAGATCTCAGCGAGCTCTATGCAATGATGCATATTTCTTGAGCATTTGGAACAGTCAAATTTTTAGGGTTTTTGAATACCCACTTGGATCATGCATAATCTTAGTATGATGAATTGCTTCTATACATATCTCATCTAAAGCATTGAGATTTTGCAGTATCTCCTGTGCTTCTAATATATCCATCACTAATTGTACTATTGTTTTGAGATTTTTATATTCAAACTCAATTGGAAGGACTACCTTTTTTCATACACCAATTCATATGGTGTGAAGTTTTTTGTTATTTTCCAATTTGTCCTATAAACCCAAACTGCTTTAGGTAACCTTATTCCCCAATCCGTCCTGTGGAATTATACTACCTTTGTCAGAATATTCTCCACTTCTCTATTAGTAACCTCCACTTTTCCATTAGCTTGAGGGTGGTAAAGAGTAGATTTCATATGCCTAATCTCATATTCTTGTACCAATTTATTGATTATATTTGATATAAATTGAGGCCCTTGATTTGTCACTATTTTCCTAGGAACACCATATCTTGTAAAGATATCTTCATAGAGAAACTTAGCTACATTGCCATATCTAGAAAATTTTAAATCTTTGACCTCTACCCACTTTGTCAGGTAATCTATACAAACCAAGATATATTCTTTGTTGTTTTATGTATGCGATATAAGACCAATAAAATCTAGCCTCCACTTGTCAATAGGTGTTATGACAAGTTGTGTATGAAGTGGCATTTCATCTATTTTAGTTGGAATTTCCTTTATTCGACACCTATCACACATTCTTGTATACTTGAAGTTGCATCCCTATGAAGTGTTGGCCAATAATAGCTAGAGTTCAAGATTTTTAGTGCTATCCTTTTCATTGCAAAATGTCCTCCACAAGGTTCATCATGGAATTCTTTGAGAATTTCATAGACTTCATCTTCTCTAATGCATCTCCTCATTATATTATATGGCCTTGTATAGAATAAATATCTAACTATCCATGAGTAAGGAAAAAATCTCTCAACTAAATGTCTATTTTCCATTGGTGAGAGATGCGGTGGTGTTTTACCAATAATTAGATAGTTAGCTATGTTTGCATGCCAAGGTGTATACAAAGAGAGGGAAAATAAGTGTTCATTAGGAGATGAATCATCCACTATATCTTCTTCTAATTTTATTGGAATTCTTGAGATAAATTCTGCTACTACATTAGCCTTCCTTGGTGTTCCCATAATTTTAATATCAAACTCTTGAAGTAGTGAAAACCATATTAAAAGTCTACCCACAACCACTAGTTTATTCATCAAGTACTTGATTGTTGTATGATCTATATGAATGAATACAGAGTAGCATGTGATGTAGTTCTTGAATTTATCGATTGCATATACCACTATCAATATCTTTGTTTTAGTAACTATGCAATTGAGCTCTACACATTGAAGGTTTTTTGTTGATATAGTAGATAGCATATTCTAAGTTTCCTTCTTTTTTTCCTAAGATAACTCCTATTGAAAAATCAGATGCATCAGTATGAATATGAAAAGGTATGGTCCAATTTGGTCCTCTCAAGACTAGATTCTTATTAAGTGTTGTTTTAAGGGATTCAAAGGCACTTTGGAAAGTAGGTGGCCAATCAAATTCTATATATTTAGATAAAAGAACAAACAATGGTGTTGTAATGTTGTTGAAGTCTTGTATAAATCTCATGTAATATACAACATGACAAATAAATATTCTAATATCTTTTTGTTTCTAAGGAATAGGCAGTGCGGAGATTATCTCAATATTGTTTGGGTTTACTTGTATCCCCTTGTTGGACACAAAGTGTCCCAAACTATTCCTTCATTCATTATCATGAAATATTTTTCATGACTTAAGGGGGTAAAAGCACAAAGTTGTGTCACACTTTATAAAGGAAACGACCAATGCTGATCCAACTTTTAAACTTGAATCACTAAAAAGTAGCATATATGTTTTGAATTTTTAAATGATGTAAACTAGTAAAATATGTATTTTTTAGTATATTTTATGTTTTTATTTTTTATAAGAAATTAAAATCTTATTTTAAACTAGTTTTTCATAAATTAACACTATAATTTAGTTGCTGATAAAATGCTAAAAAATGAAGTTGCACGAGATGTTAAACTTTTTATAGTAAATTTTATTTTTTTTCTTTCAAATTTTTTGTGTGTATTTATAACTTGAAACTTTAGTTCATGGATATATTTTTTTCCAATTTTGATAAATATATATTTGTATATAAGTATTAAAATGTGCGTGAATAAAAAACAACTATTTCCATCGGACGTCAACATTCATATTAAATATTTATCTAAAATAGAAAAAAAATTATACCATCTTGAAATAGATTCTTTTATCTAGTGCATCATAGTTTTTTCAAAAAAAAATTATAAGTTTTAGTATTTTTCCTTGGCATGGTAATCAACCTAATATTTTTTGTTGATAACCTACTTTTAGTATAAACAAAAATATAAATAATAATAATAATTAAACTATTAAAATAAATATATTTTTGAAAACTACACTTATGGATCTACAAAAGGGTATTTTTACATTTTTTTTAAAATGTTATTTACATGAGGAGGAGTTATTAAAACTTCAAGTTTTTCAAATAATTTTTTTTTTTGGTAAATTGGACTCAAAGTGGTGTTCCATATATTTTTAGCCAACAATTTTAGTTGAGAAAATTGTGGAAGTATCTAACTTAGCTAGAATGAATCTTACTAGGTCATATGTTTGACCAAAATTGATTTTTAGTTAGAAATACTTAAATTCAATTGTGTTGATATGTTGGCTGAAAGTGTGACATAGCTTTGTGCCTTTACCCAAGGATAGGTGATGATATTATCATCTCTACAGTAATTTATCCAAGTTATAAAGTGCTTCCTCATAAGTATTCCCATAATTTGTAAAGTCATCCATGTAAACCTCCATTGAATCATGAGAAAAATTAGAGAATATACTCAATATTTCCCTTTTGAATGTGGGAGGGGCATTGCATATTCCAAATGGAAAGATAGAATAGGAATATGTACCCCAAGGGCATGAAAATGTTGTCTTGTTTTGGTCCTCTAGAGCTAATTTGATATGATTATATCCACTGAACCCATCCAAGAAGGAGAAATATTATTTTCCTACTAATGAATCTAACACTTGATCAATGAATGGAAGGTGAAAGTGGTCTCTTATGGTTGTTGTATTTAAATCTCGGTAGTCAATGTTGAAACGCACAAGACAACTAAGAGGGGGGTGAATCAATTGTATCAAATCACTTTACTTCTAACCTTAATCAATTCCACTTTACCCAGTTTGTTATTAAGTATAAACATGAAATGCAAATAACAAAAATCAAACATCAGAGACACCAGATTTACATGGAAAACCCAATGAGGGAAAAAAAACAGTGAGGATTAGCTCAAAATATAGTAATAATGCAATACCAGATACAAAGGCTCATTGCTAGAGGGCTCACTATCCAGATACAAAAGCTCATTGCATACAGAAAAAAAAAAGATAAATGAAGATCCACCACAAAGGTTCCACACATTCACAACTTGATCAACGGATTGTATACACCATCAACTCACTGCTTTCAGGAATCTAACACATTAAAGTATCATTGCCTCAATTCACTCTCTCATACTCTACTTTTCACACTTGTTCACACAATTCACTTGCTTTAATGATTGATCAATTGATGCACACCTAATTCGGAACAAATTGACTTGATTTTATACCATCTTCAACCCTAGAAACATTCTCCAAGGTCGGCTATACAATTTCAATTTACAAATTCAAATTAGGTCGGCTACTCAACATTCCCGTGGTGGATAAGAATGAGAGAGGACCAATTACACATTTAATTAGGATCCAAACATCATCTTGGATCAATCACACGCTTCCTCAATTCGATGTAAAAACTTAATGTAACGTGTAGACACCAGGTCGGCCAAACCTAATGAAAACACAAATGATCTTTGAAGTATGCATATTACCAACATGATGATCACACATGGATCACTCAACATGCTTCACCAAAAAATTTACCATCTTTGAGGATACTTCAGGTACATCCATAGCGACTGCAACACTCTCCATTCATAGAATACACTTCATCAGTCCAACCGGACCAACTAGCAACACATAGGAGCTCTAGAGAAGGTCTTCTGAAGCGCCAAATCACAAGCACCTTTTTAAAGCACAAAAACCATCAAAAAGAATCATTTCCCAGATCCACAAGATGTGAAACCAAAAACTAGAAGATTGTGGAGCCAAAACATTTCTCTAGTCCACAAACAAATAGTTCTACCAAACTAGTTCACATACCGGTGAACATATCTTTCACTCTCCATCGAACCAAAAGCTAAAACTTGGGATATATCATCCATTGAAGCTTATGAACATAACTACAAATCCGTATAGGAATAGGATCAACACAAAAGAAATGCATAGCACAATACTGAAGCACACTCAAAACACACACTTCAACACTCCTTTCATTATTTCTCAAATTTTCTCAAAAGCACTTGACAAAAAAAAACACAACTACAACTTCATAAATATAGCTCCATGTACTCTAAGCACTTCTATAGTATCTGAACTATACAAGTACCATTTGTAATTAGCCTGAACTATGTTGGCATCAATGACAACACCACCAAACACATCCATACTTGCAACAATATCCCCCTTTTTCATTGATGGTAACACATGATGTGAAAAACCATCAAAGACAACATAACATACACAACCTTCAGAGATGACAACCTGCACAAGCATAAAATTTTCACATGACTTTCTCTCCCTCTTTGACATCAATGGTAAAGTAAATTTTGCATAAAAACTCTTTCCATATAAAGCTTTGTTTACTCCCCCTTAGGAGTGCACCCACAACACTTACTGAAACAATGCACTTCTCTACCCCCCCTGAGGAGTAGACCTCAATCATCAGTCCAGATCAAAGAGTTTGTGAATCCACTGGACTGATGCACCTCCATGTGTACGTAGTTCAAAGAAGGAGGGGCAGTAACCCCTAACTTCCCCCGGAGATACTCAAAGGTATCCTTCGAAAGGGCCTTTGTGAATATGTTAGCAATTTGTTCCTTGGTAGGTACATATTCAAGTCTAACTTCATTCTGCAATACCTTCTCCCTCAAAAAGTGATACTTGATAGATATGTTCTTTTTCCTATAATGCATCACATTATTCTTTGAAATATTTATAGCACTTGTATTGTGACAAAATATAGAGATAGGTTCATCACTCACCACACCTATGTCATTCAAGGTTTGCTTCTTCCAAAGTACCTATGTACAACAAGATGCTGCTGCAATATACTCTACTTCTACAGTGGATAAATAAACTCAATCTTTTTTCTTACTCAACCATGAAACTAATCCTCCTCCAAGGAAGAATGCTCCACCACTTGTACTTTTCTGGTCATCTACACAACCAGCCCAATCTGCATCAGTGTAGAAATTTAATGTGAAATCATTATCCTTCGAATACCATAGCCCAAAATCTGGAGTTCCCTCAAGATATCTAAATATCATTTTTAGAGTTCTAACATGTGCTTCCTTAGGTTCTACTTGAAATATTGAAACTAAACATATTTCATGCATGATATCTGGTCTAGTAGCAGTAAGATACAACAGTCCACCAATCATAGATATGCACATGCTTTGATCAACTTTATCATATTCATCATCCTTACTCAGCTTACATCTAGTTACCATAGGGGTACAGACTAGTTTGGAGTCATCCATTCCAAACTTCTTCAGTAATTCCTTAACATACTTAGATTTTGAAATGAATACCCCTTTGTTAGTTTGATTTACTTGAAGTCCAATGAAGAAATTCAACTCACAAATCATAGACATTTCAAATTATTTTTGCATCTCTTCTACAAATTTCTTACACATTCCATCATTTCCACCAAAGATAATGTCACCAACATATACCACAACTATCAACATTTTGTTTTTGAAACCTTGAAGTAAATATTTCTATCTGCAGACCCTTTGTTGAATCCTTTATTTTTCAAGTATCTATCCAACCTTGCATACCAAGCTCTGGGAGCTTGTTTAAGTCCATATAGTGCCTTCTTTAACTTTCAAACCATGTCAAGTTTTTCTGATAGTTGAAAATCTTTTGGTTGCTCCATATATACTTCCTCTTCCAGTTCTCCATTCAGAAATGCAGACTTGACATCCATCTGATACACTTTGAAGTCTTTATGAGCTGAAAATACCTAGAACATCTGAATGGCCTCCATTCTTGCTACTAGTCCAAAATTTTCTTTGAAATCTATTCCTTCAACTTGTGAATATCCTTTACATACAAGTCTTGCTTTATTTCTTACCACTTCACCATATTCATTTAGCTTTGTTTTTGAATACCCATTTTGAACCAATTACATTCTTATTTGAAGATCTAGGGACTAGTTCCCATGTTTCATTCTTCTCTATCTACTGCAGTTCCTCTTTCATTGCCTTAACCAATCTTTCATCATTACATGATTCACTCACAGTCTTAGGAATCTTAGAAAGTAAACACAAGTTTGTCTCAACCACTTTGCTTCTTGTCTTTATACCTTCACTCGTGTCTCCAATTATTTGTTCCTCTAGATGATTTCTTTGTACATATTTAGGAGTCTTAGGTGCAGGTTCTAGAATCTCCTCTTCATCACTTTTTTCTTTCTCCTCCTTTTATTCTTCTTTTACTTTCCCATAGATAGGATCATCAAGTTCAACTTCACTTATTTCTACTGGTCTATACATAGCTTCATCAACTTTCACATTAGCACTTTCAATTATTTTCCTAGATCTTTTATTAAAGAATCTATATGCCTTGTTGTTATTTGAATATCCAAGAAACATTCCTTCATCACATCTAGCATCAAACTTTCCAATATTTTCATCATCTCTTGTAATGTAACATTTTCTCCAAAATACTTTAAAGTATTTAACAGTAGGAGTCTTACCAGTCCATAACTCATAAGGAGTCTTAGTGTCATTACCTCTAATTTGAACTATGTTAAGAATGTAAACAGTAGTGTGGATTGCTTCTCTCCAAAACACATCTAGAAAATTTTCTTCTTTCATCATAGTTTTGGAAGCCTCTTGAACAGTCTGGTTCTTCCTTTCCACAACTCCATTATGTTGAGGGGTTCTAGGAGTAGAATAATGTCTCTTTATGCCATGTTCTTCACATAATGCATTAAACTCACCAGAAGAAAATTCTCCACCTCTATCAGACCTTAAATATTTGATTTTCAGGTTTTCCTCATTCTCTACTCTTACCTTGAATATCTTGAATCCATCAAGAGTCTGAGTTTTCTCTCTAAGAAAAGTAACCCATGTCATCCTAGAGTAATCATCAATCAAGAGAATAAAGTACCTATCACCATTAAGGCTTCCTATTCTTATAGGGCCACAGAGGTCTATATGAATTAATTCCAACATTCTAATTGATGATTGTTCCTTTCCTTTAAAACTGCTTCTTGTTTGTTTCCCCAACTGACAACCTTTGCAAATTAAATTTGAAGGCTTTGTGCTTCTATGCATATCTCTAACAACTTCCCTAGAACTAATCCTGATCATATTTTTTAAATTCACATGTCCCATCCTCCGGTGCTACAGCCAAATTTCATTAATCTGAGAAACAAAACACTAACCATCACCACCTTTAATCTGATAGATATTTCCATGAGTTCTTCTTCTAGCTGCTACCACAATTTTGGATCCTTTTCTGATCTCATAGGTGTTATTCTAAAACACAAGCTTAAAACCTTTGCTACACATTTTTCCAACACTTAAGAGATTATTCCTTAAACCCTTAACATAATAGAAATCACTAGTACTATTTTTATCATCAAAGCTAATTGTTCCTTTACCAACAATCTTAGCACTAGAGTCATCTCCAAACATAACTATTCCTCCATCATTATTTTCAAGTTTAGTGAACTTACTCTTATCACCAGTCATATGATTTGAACACCCACTATCAATTACCCAAAAATCTTCATCCTATCTAGCATGAAAAGAAGTCGCCAGAGTACATTCTATCTCATCCTTCTTGCTCTATGTACCATATTTCTTTGTATATCTTCCATGGTTAGAAAATACAACTTTATTTTCAAGGGCTAGAAATAAACATTCATCTTTATCTTCCTCAAAGTCAGATTCATCATCAAAACTTCCTGCATCTTCTTTGACATAATATAATTTCTTGGACTTCCTATCCTTCTTGTCTTTGTGATTATTATTATTATCCTTTTTCTTCTTGTGCGTAGCTCTATTAGGACATCTTTATGCATAATGACCAATACTTCCACAACTAAAAAACTTAAAGGGAAACTTACCTTTGTATTTACCAGTATCTTTCTTCAATCTCCTTGTGAAGTTTGCTTCCAACTCTTTTGAATCATCATCATCCAAGTCATCTCCTATCTTCATTTCTTTAAAGCTTGTTTCAATCTTCTCCTTATCTCTTGCAATTTTTCTCATCTCGAATGCAGTCAAGACACCAAATAGGTGCTCCTTAGTAAATGTCTTTGGATCATAAGATTCTTCAATAGCAGAGACTTTTTCATTGTAGTTCTTTGGTAGGGTCATTAAGATCTTCTCAATTATATCTTCATATGACATGGTGCCACCTTGATTCTTAATTTCAATTGCTATAAGTTCAACTCTCTGATAGTAGCTTGAATATCTTCACCTTCTTCCATTCTAAGGTTCTCAAATTTTTGCTTAGCAGTTAGTTTCCTTGACAGCTTTACTCTATCATTTCCTTCATAAATGTCTTTCAATTTTTCCCATACTTCATGAGTTGTGCTTAGAGAAATAAATTTTGTCCTTTTTTTTAGATAGAGCACTGAAGATAGCATACCTTACCTTTTCATTCTCCTCATAAGCTACAATATCATCAGCACAAGAAGGACCAACAGTTGGTGCCATATACTTTGTCTCCATAGCTTTCTAGGTCTTGAAACCAAGTGAAACCAAATAACCTCTCATCTATTCTTTCCAATCACTGTAATCAACTCCATCAAAAATAGGGATCTGCAACTTTTGCACCATTTGATCTACCTCAAGCGATTAAACCTTTCACCAAGGAACCAGAGGTCTGATACCAATTGTTGAAATGCACAAGACAACTAAGAGGGGGGTGAATTAGTTGTATCAAATCACTTTACTTCTAACCTTAATCAATTCCACTTTACCCAATCTATTATTAAGTATAAACATGAAATGAAAATAGCATAAAGCAAACACCAAAGACACCATATTTACATGGAAAACCCAATGAGGGAAAAACCATGGTGAGGATTAGCTCACAATATAGTAATAATGCAATACCAGATATGAAGGCTCACTTCCAGAGGGCTCACTACCCAAATACAAAGGCTCACTACCAACAAAGGACTCATTGTCCAGAAGGAGGCTCGCTGCCTATAGAAAAATAATAGATAAATGAAGATCCACCACAAAGGTTCCACACATTCGCAACTTGATCAAAAAATTGTAGACACCATCAGCTCACTACTTTCAAAAATCTAACACATTAAAGTATTGTTGCCTCAATTCACTCTTGCACACTCTACTTTTAGCTCGTGTTTGCATAATTCACTTGCTTGAATGATTGATCGATTTATGCACACCTAATTCGCAACAACTTGACTTTATTTTATACCATCTTCAACCCTAGAAACATTCTCCAAGGTCAGCTATACAATTTCAATTTACAAATTTAAATTAGGTCGGCTATTCAACATTCTCACGGTGGATAAGAATGAGAGAGGACCAATTACACATTTAATTAGGATCCAAACATCATCTTGGATCAATCACACGCTTCCTCAATTCGATGCAAAAACTTAATGTAACGTGTAGACACCAGGTCGGCCAAACCTAATGAAAACACCAATGATCTTTGAAGTACACACATCACCAACAAGATGATCACACGTGGATCACTTAACATGCTTCACCAAACATTTTACCATCTCTAAGAATACTTCAATTACATTCACGATGACTGCAACACTCTTCATTCACAAAATACACTTCATTAGTCCAACGAGACCAACCAAAAACACACAGGAGCTCTTGAGTAGGTCTTCTAGAGTGCCAAATCACAAACACGTTTTTCAGAACATAGAAACCACCAAAAAGAATCATTTCCTAGATCCACAAGATCTAAAACCAAAAGACTATAGAGCCAAAAAATTTCTCCCAATCCACAAACAAATAGTTCTGCCAAATCAGTTCACATATCGGTGAACATATCTTTCACTCTCCATCGAACCATAAGCTAAAACTTGGGATATATTATCCATTGAAGCTTATGAACATAACTAAAAATCCACATAGGAATAGGATCAACATAGAAAAAATGTAGAGCATAATATCAGAGCACACTTAGAACACACACTTCAACACTCCTTTCATTATTTCTCAAATTTTCTCAAAAGCACTTGAAAAAAAAAACACAACTACAACTTCATAAATATAGCTCCATGTACTCTAAGAACTTCTACAGTATCTAAACTATACAAGTACCATTTGTAATCAACCTGAACTGTGTTGACATCAATGACAATATTAATGACAACACCACCAACTTGCAATAGTCAACACATACTCTCCATTTCCCTCCCTTCTTGGGTACAATTACTGATGGACACACCCATTGACTATCAAAGATTGGATATATGAACCCTACATCTAGTAAATTTTGAAATTATGCCTTAATTATGTCACTCACAGCTGGGTTCATTCTTCTTTAAGGTTGCCTTACCAGTTTGTAGTCATCGTTAATGTAAATTATGTTCATGCATAAGTTAGGGTCTATTAATTTCATATCATGATAATCCCATGCAAATACAACTATGTTCTTGTAGCACATTCAATAGTGAAGATTGTTGTGTAACAATCAATTGACAGTTTACATTTAATGTCCTACCTGGTTCAATCTCAACTATCAAAGTTGATGTTTCAGGGTTGATGTTTTGGCAAAGGTAATATCAAGGCTTGCTATATTTGGAGTGTAATTATGGGGCAATAATGTATGGAAAATTTGAGAGATGAGCTCAGATGCATTGGCAGGGATTATGTTTGGAAAAGGGTCTTGCAAGCATGTTAGGCAGTCATATTATTGTGGTTCCCTGCCACAAGTGTTTTGAAGAATGTTTCTAAGTCGTTTATCCTCATCTTGTGTTTCCAACATAGGACTACATTCAATATTCATTAATATTTTTAATGAATATTGATCATTCATATCTAATGTGGGTCATGTATAGTTTGATCCAAATCTATACATTTTTGTTTAGGTGGATATAGGACTAGCTTTTTGGTCATATTTCTATTGCAAATGATCATGTTACCAGACCTACGACCTATGAAGGCATTTGTAGTAGCCAGCCAAGGTCTCCTTAGGATTAGGGGGTATCTTGTAAGGTTTTCTTTAGGTTGTAACACCATAAATTATGTAGGTTATTCCCATGAGTCCAATGTGATAACCAAGTCTTATATAATTCCCTATAGCTTTACCATGGACCTATCTATTATTATAACATAGTAGGTGTGGGTCAGAGCTCCATTAGTTGCAATTTCTTTATTGTTTCTTTTTTCATCGCGTTGATTTTTTCTCCTAAGTCAATTAGGGTATTCTTGATGAGAGTTCCATTGATTTTGACATCTACAACAGGGCTCCCAAGGTTTGCATATTTAGGGACAACTATGTTTCCTAACATAATATCTACAAGATGCCCTAAAACATGCATAGTCTAAGGGTCCTTATGTTTTCTTCCTGAATTATTGAGGCATATCTCTCTCACTATCTTGGTATATATTGTAACGTCCTTAATTACATGTATGAGGGGTATCTTTATGCAAACATCTATGAGCTGTCCTAATAGATCAAAGTCAGCTTTAGCCTAATGTTTTCTATAGTGAGCTCTCAAAGAATGGGGGTTTTGAACTTATGTTTGTTGGTTTAACTTGATTTTGTATAGGTTCCTTAGGTTGATTTTCCATTATTTTTCTAGGAGTTCCTCATCAATCAACTCTATGATGTGTGGAGATGAAGGCCCACCTAGCATTTTCCCTGATCTGAGGTGGAAATCACTCACCTCAACCCCATAAGTAGGGTATTGGATGGTTTTGTTAGCATAATCCTATTGAACAAGATTATTGTTGAGGTTAGGTTCAAGTTGTGGTAGTAGTTGAGGTGCTCTCAGTGGTGATGGTGCAACCATGACTAGATTTGACATTATGGAAAGTTATTGTGGTTGTAGGTGTGTGGTTAGAAAATGTGTAGATTAAACAAACAATACACTAACACACCGAGGAGATATTAGATTGAAAGAAAGCTAATTTAAAAAGCATAAATGCAAACTCTCATGGCAGCAACTTCTTCAAATTCGTCCCATCGTCCTCTATCTCCAAGGATTTGATAAAATATGTTGGCTCTCAGTTGTGTAAGTAGCAGCTTGTTGAAATGACAACTTTACGAGAACGAGATTGATTAAAAATGCATATTTATGACTATATGATTTAAGCTATGGAATTAAAATGCTATGATGCTAAAATGCTTGATAAAACTGAAATGCGACTATAATAACTGCGTATGAAAACCTAGAATTCGAGGTCCTTTTCAACTCACAAGAGGGCTGTATTTATAGATTTTTGAAGGCAAGAATCCAATTGGCCAGGTTCAACGGTTGAGTTCAAACCTATTAAAATGAACGATGAGAGATCGAGAATTTGAAAAGAAGATGGAATTTTAAGAGATGGATGGAAGATTAAGAGACAAATGGAAGGTGTCTCCATAATTTAAATAAATAAATATTTAAATATGTGTGAGAGAAATATGAAAAGGCCTTTCAATTAAATATTAAAATATTTAATTATGTGAGAGAAATGAAAAGCTTTTTTAATTAAATATTAATATATTTTATTATTTGAGAAGAGTGAAGATTTTTAGAAAGTGTTTTAATTAAATATTGAAAATATTTAATTAAATGTGAAATGAAGAATATCATTTAAATTTAGAATTTAAACTTGTCATAATTAATATAAATAAATTGTGAAATCTATTTAATTAATTAAGAGGTAGATAGCATTAATTAAAGAAACTTATTTATTTAATTAAACTAAAAGAATTGGAAAAATGAACAATATAAATAAATAATTATATTTATTTATATGTAGATGACTTAAGAATATTAATTAAATAATTCATATTTAATTAATTAACAGGTTTGGTTAACCATGACCATTTTTAGATGCGTACATTTTGCCCCTCTTTGAAGTGATGTGTTTTACGCATTGCTTGAAAGAATTTTGCCCTATAATTTTAGAAATTATCAATGCTATATGCCCCCTCGAGAGATAAATTGCATGATAAAAGAATCAACATGATTTTCGGAGGAGAATTCATGATTTAGCTCTAGAAATAGTGCTTTGCCTTAGCAAAAATTTGAATATTTTCACACTTTTACCCCCTTAAAAGTAGAAAAAGGTGAAAAGTCATTGTCATTTGAACAGTAACCTTTGGTAAATTTTAGAGCTCTGAGAGAGATATTCGTGATGCCAATCCATTATGAGCGCCATAGATTCGAGCGAGCCTGCCGGTATCAGAGACCAGCTGCGTACGGACCTCCGGTCAGTCAACCTGATCCTCTTCGTAATCTTTTTTTGATGATTTTATGCATTTTTTGCAATTTTTAAATTTTTAGCGTCCCAGTTTCATTCATATGAGTCATAGTTTAGCGAATAGGGTAGATAAAGTCGCTCATCCAGGGAAACGCATAGATGCAAACCAGTCGCACATAGCGTAGAATGGTGCATAGGGTGCCTGTAATAGCGCATACAGAAACGATGTGTGCGTAGGATGCTAGATTGGCGCATAGGGTGAATTGGTGCATAGGATTACTATGATAGCGCGTTTGCGTGATAGAATAGTGCATAGATGAAATAGCGCATAGAAGGTATGTCTTGGCACATACAGTAGATAGAGTCGTGCATTGACGAAGTTGTGCATGGCAGTGTTGTTTTAGCGCATCCATGGTTTAGAGTTGCGCACACAGGGTTTAGCACATAGATGACATGTTTTGGCGCATCCAGGGATTTTTCCCGAATTTGAAATTTTGGAGAAACATTGATAAAGTGCTTGATGAGTGTTGCTAGATTAGACAACTGATTTTGTGCTTTTGGATAACATCAGGAATAGAGTAGCTTGATTTGATAAAAAAAAAAATCATGCTTAAAGAACAAATAGGTCTGATAAATTTGCTTTCATGCGATATGAAAATAAATAGTAATGATAGATTTGCTTTCCCGATTGAAAGTCAAATAGGTAGATATTGAGTCATGTTGACTGTTAAATTTGTTTCCATGCGATATGAAAAATAAATAGTAGAAATGATTGATAAATTTGCTTCCATGCGATATGTAAAGCAAATAGGTGTTGATTTGATTTGATTTGAACTTGCTTGATGATGTACTGATTGATTGATATATCCCTTGCTGATTGATTTGCATGTTTGTTTCATGATGTTGTAAAGGAGGAATTTAACCTCTTCCACATTAGAGAGAGATTTCCCCGCACGTGGGAGATGATTCCTCGACTGTCCCATGAGGATTTAGGAGTTATAGACCAGTGTGGTTTGAGGTCTCTGTTGAGTATCCTGCAGTATTGGGTCAACAGAGCGTTGTTGACTGCTTTGGTCGAGAGGTGGCATAGTGAGCATAACACCTTCCATTTGCCAACAGGAGAGATCACAGTGACGCTAGAGGACGTGTATAGGATTCTGGATATTCCTGTAGTTGGAGAGCTTGTGATCTATGATCACAAGGAGATTGGAGGGACTGATGCTTTGAGATGAGTTTTCCAGGATCCTCATGCCGGCGGGTATGAGATTGCCTAGAAGGATATGGTAGAGAGCGATGCCCCACTATCATCAGTCTTAGCAATTATGATCGGTGGTTTCCTTTGTCCTGATCGTAGGGAAAAGGGACTATCAGTTGTTTGGGGAAGGATTCTAGAGGATATGCTTCTCCATGGGACCAGATATGCATGGGGCTCATGTATGCTTGCCCATCTGTACCACGATCTTCATCAGGTCATGTACACAGATGGGAAGAGTCTCTCTTGCAGAGTTACTCTTCTACAGATATTCGCATGGGAGTATTTTGCCATCACGTGTCCCATTGTTCGGAGGGATCGTCCTCTTGGGTTCCCATATGTCTATGCATACACAAGGCCGCTTGTCCAGCCGAGGCTGGGCAAGTTGGAGTATTGGCGACACGTGTTAGATGATTTGGATACAGTCATCTGGAGACCATATGTAGATTATGATCCATGGGAGACAGATGATATAGAGCTACCATATGTTACCAGATCCAGATATCTGATTGGGCGGACTCCTTATATTATTGAGTGGTTTATGGTGATGAGAGTCTTGAGGCAGCTTGGGCTAGTTCAGATGATGCTGTAGGGTGTGGCACATTATGCCAGATGCCAAGAGGATGTACCAAAGTGGGGTCCTATTGTAACCATTGAGGCGGCCCGAGCAGAGTATTTTGAGTTACAGCCAGCTCAGTGGGCCATACATCTGAAGGTTACAGATGCAGGGATGATAGATGATTATGCCGCATTCTTTTACACACATCCCTTTCTGAGGTTTACCAGTCTTGAGGAGCCTGCTCCATTATTGGGAGGACCGATCATACAGCGAGGATGAGGGCAAGCACAAGCACAGGCAGTCGTAGGGCAGGCACAGGCAGAGGATGCAACGGCCATGGATATTGATGAGGGGGGAGATGAGGGGGATGACTTTGGTAGCCAGGATGATAGCAGTGATGATAGTGGGGATGATGGAGGTGGTGGGGGCGGAGGACAGAGATATTTCTTTGATGTTCCCTTCAGGATGAGGCCACAGACCTCGAGAGTAGTGGACCAGCCGAGTACTTCGGATCCACGGATCGTTATCAGGGCTCCTTCACAGGGACAGATAGATGTTTTGCAGGCAGAAGTTCAAACTTTCCAGAGTCAATTGGTACAGGCTCAAGGGACGATTCATCAGCTGCAAGCATAGGTTGTACAACCACCACCTCCTGATCCACAGGTAGCTCAGCTTATGGCCGAGAGGGACATCTTTTGAGAGAGATGCATACAGGCCGAGGGGTTAGTCGAGAGACTTCTCAGATCAGTTGAGAGCTCCTTTATTGGAGAGGTTGTTGCAGAGGGACTAGAGACTGCTCAAGAGGCCGAGTATTATAGGATGAGGTATTTCGAGGTAGTACCACCTGAGAGGAGGATTACCTTTACACAGTCAGGCACTCAGTCTTGGACCCATTCATGCAGTCACTCTAGGAGTGCTACCAGGAGTGTGGGTCAGCCAGTCAGACGAGAGATCGGAGCTTCTGGGAGCAGAGATCCATTGAGACCTACTACCTCAGGAGGTAGCAGTAGCCATGTGCCCCGACCAGATTCCCCTTAGTGATGGACATGTTGTACATATTTATGCCATTGTATTTGATATATCTTTTTGAAACATTTGATATCCTTGTATTTTTGGACATTTGTTTTGATGAGATTTATGAGATGCAGTGGTGATTCAATTATGTATGTTTAATGGATGATTTATGCTCATGTGATGGATGCATGTTTATTTCTATATTTTATGTCGTATATGATTTTCGTGATCTATGACAATGCAAATGATGATGTAAATAATTTTCTTTCATTTTATGTATGATAATGCAGGATGTAAGATGTAATGAAATGATTTTAATGATGTGAAAATGATATGATGTAATGATTAAAATGGATAAATGATATGATTTATTTAATGAATGTCATGACATGGATAATGATGTACTATGATGATAATGATAATGCCATAATTGGTGAACCAATAATGCATGATGTAATGGAAATGAATATGATATCCTAAATGATGAATGTAAAATGAATGGAATGGATGCAACCTTACTATGAATGTTTATGTATGTGATATGATGTGTATGCAAGTGGAAATGTTAATGTGATGAAGTGATAATATGAGATGAATTATGAAATGAATAAATTATGCACCTGATATGAATATGATGAACTAATAATGAAATGATGATGCATGAATTATGATAATGAATGATGGTGAAATGATGTGAATGATAATGAAAATGAGATGTAACAAATGTCCAGTTGTACTCAAATTTTGTTTTTAAGAGATATATGAGAATTTTACCAATCCTTCAAAAATCTATTGAAACAGCCCCCAAAATGCAAATCTAGATGAATTATGCAACCCTAGAATGCAGTAATGAACCATTCTCCTTATTGATATTTCATGTTGTGCTTGATTTTCATCATTGAGCTTTTTGATATGTTGAAAGTTAGTACAAGCATCAAAGGGTATGTTAGCACTAATGATGACCCGAGTACCACTTTCATGGTGTTTGATATAGCAAGTTAATACAAGCATCGAGGTATAATTGAACCAAGATGACCTAAGTATTGTTTGCATAAACAGACAAAATTTAACCATTTTCTTATGCAAATTATGAAATGTCATCAATGATACATTGTAGAGCATGTCCCACGACAAATTTGCATAATACTAATGATTTGCTTACAGAGAGCAAGCAAAGAAAAATCATACTTCTTCCTTGTGATTCTAGTTCAGTACATCATTGAATCACTCCAAAGATATGATGTCATCAAATATCAAAACAACAATTTGCAACTTATGCTCTTAAGTTTTTCATTCATTTTATTCAGATTCAGATCATCCACTTTGTTTCTATCAAACAGTTGTATAGACTCCGTTTGATTGGACAAGGTTTTGCTGCTCCAACATTCTGATTTTAGACACATGTTGCCGACTACCTGCTAGAAAAAAGCTCCAAGAAGCGAACTGCCCCCTAATGACCTCGTACTCTGACTCTTGCTAGACACAACTACTGCTAAGGATAACCCTCAAATCATCAAGCCATGATGAGATCCTTGTTTGTTTCAAGGAGATAATGCAATGTGAATGCGATGGCGAGGTGTGTGTGTGATGTCGATGAAAAGATGGATATGCAGAATGAATCCTAATAGATGAGAGAGCCGAATAAAATCACAAACAATGCATGTTTTCCAGGTTTTCACCATTTGTTTTTATTGCACTTTTTCCTGATTTTATGATTTTTTTGCTATTACCAAGACACGTGTTTGCCAGGTTTTCATCAAGGCAACGATTTTTTTCTTTATTTGATTTTTTTGTATTTTGACTCTTTTTTTTCTTTTTTCTTTTTTCTTTTTTTTCAGGACTTTTTATATTGTTTTTGATTTTTTTCTCAAGCGTAGAACTTCTTTAGATGAATGTTGTTGGTTGGATCTTCAAATAGGTCCCCTTCTATAATTGATAACTGATATGCCCCCGATCCGTACGCTGCAATGATAACGAAAGGACCCAGCCAATTAGGTTCGAACTTGCCTTTCTTTTCCCGATCCTGCTGATTACGAGGGTTTTCCTTAAGAACCGAGTCACCCACTTGAAAAGTTTATGGTTTGACTCTGTGATTGTAGCTGCGGGCCATAACTTGTTGATATCCCTTCAAATGATTAACTGCAATTTGACGTCATTCATCAAGCAATTCTAGCTCTTACAATCTTGATACTCGATAATCTTCATCATTGATTAGCCCTTTGAGTGATACTCTAAGTGAAGGAATCTCAACTTCCAATGGTAGAATAGCTTCTGCTCCATAGACCAAAGCATAAGGAGTAGCTTCTGTTGGTGTGTGAATACTTGTTCTGTATGCCCATAATGCTAGATTCAATTGGACATGCCAATCACGACCGGCTTCATTCACTGTTTTCTTCAAAATCTTGAGAATTGTTTTATTTGAAGCTTCGGCTTGACCATTCCCTTGTGGATAGTAAGGTGTAGAGAATCTGTGTTGGATGTGAAATCTTTCACATAGCTCGTCTACATCCTTATTTTTAAAGGGTCTTCCATTTTCTGTGATAATGGAGTTGGGAATACCGTATCGGAAGATGATATAGTTCAAAATGAATGAAGAAATTTGTTTGCCAGTAACAGTTGTCAGGGGAACAGCTTCAATCCACTTAGTGAAATCCTCAGTGGTTGTAATGATAAATTTATGTCCATTTGAAGATGATGGGTGTATCTTTCCAACCAAGTCCAATCCCCACTGAGCGAAAGGCCATGTTTTGGTGAAAGGTTGTAATTCCTGAGCAGGAGCGTGAATGAGATTCCCATGAATCTGACATTTTGCACATTTCTTCATAAAGATGAATGATTCCTTCTCCATGGTCGGCCAGTAATAACCCAATCGAACAAGTTTCTTTGCTAAGGTTAGTCCACTTGAGTGTGTCCCACAAATTCCACCATGTACTTCTTGTAAGGCCTTTTTAGATTCATCGTGTTTGAAACATCTAAGGAGGGTACCATCCAGACCACACCGATATAAGATGTCAGCAATTAAGGTGTAATGAGATGATTGACGGATGAAATTTCTTTTCTGATTCCTAGACAAGTTTAAGGGTAAAATAGTATCCTTTAGGTAAGTGTAAATTTGGCTGTATAAGGAAGAATCAGAACTAGTTTAAGTGGCAAATGACTTGAGTTTTAGAATTGTCATGGGTGAGAGAAAACAATTGTTCCACTAGGAAACCGTATCGTGTTTGATTTTCTATCAACTGGAGTAGAGAGGCGATTGTAGCCATAGCATCTGTTGCTTTATTATCGATACGTGGAATCTGTATGAACTTGATATTAATAAAGTATTTCTTTAATTCATCCACCATTCTTTTGTAAGGTATCAACTTGTCATATTTAGTGTGATATTCATCATTGATTTGATTTATAACAAGTTGTGAATCACCAAAAACCTGAAGTTCGGTGATTTTCCAATCTACTGCAATCTTCATGCCAATTACTAATGCCTCATATTCAGCTATGTTGTTGGTGCATGGAAACACTAGCTGATAAGATTTTGGAATTGTATGTCCTTGAGGTGTAATAAAAAGAATCCTTGCTCCTGAACCATGTTGAGTGTAAGAACCATCAAAGTAGAGCACCCATGACTGTTGGATAACTGTTGTGAATACATCGGCATCAGGAAAATCAATTTGTATTGGGTGTTATGTCGGTATTGGTGCTTTTGCTAATTGATCCACAATTTCCTGTCATTTTATGGCTTTGCGATCCACATAATGAATGTCAAATTTGCTCAGGATCATGACCCATTTAGCCAACCTGCCAGTTAAGGTTGCCTTACTTAGAAGATATTTGAGTGGGTCAATCTTAGCCACAAGCTTTATTGTATGTGCTAACATGTAGTGTCGTAAATTTTGAGAAGTGAATACTAATGCTAAGCAAGATTTTTCAATGAAGGTATAATTCAACTCATGACTTGTCAATGTTCGACTGATGTAATAAATTGCTTGCTCTTTTCCTGAGTTGTCTTCCTATGCCAATAATGCTCCTAAAGATACTTCTGTGGCGGCAATATATAATATGAGAGGTGCCCCTTGTACTGGCGGAATTAATACTGGTGGATTCATGAGATACTGCTTTATCTGATCAAATGTTGCTTCACATTTGTCCTCCCATTTAAATGGAATGTTCTTGTGTAAGAGATGTGTAAATGGTAAACTTTTATCTGCCAGTTGAGCAATGGATCTTCGAATGGATCGTAACCATCCCTGTAAAGAGCGTAGTTGACTAATGTTCCTTGGTGGTGGCATATCAAGAATTGCTTGTACCTTAGCTGGATCCACTTCAATTCCCTTTTTTGATACAATGTAACCTAATAGCTTTCCAGATTTTACTCCAAAAACACATTTCTTAGGGTTAAGTCTCACTTTGAATTTTTCCATTCTTTTGAAATTTTTTGATAAGATATCTATGTGTCCTTCTCTGGTGTTAGATTTGGCGAGGAGGTCATCAACATAATCTTCCATGAATGTATGCATCATATCATGAAAAATTGTTGTCATTGCACGTTGGTATGTATCTCCTGCATTTTTCAGCCCAAAAGGAATTACGTTCCAGCAATAGGTACCCCAAGGACATGTGAATGTTGTTTTATCCTGATCTTCTGGTGCAATCTTTATCTGGTTGTATCCTGAAAATCCATCCATTAATGAGTACATTGCATGTCCAGTAGTCAAATCAACAATCATATCTATGTTTGGCAAGGGAAAATCATCTTTAGGACATGCTTTATTCAAATCCCTAAAATCTGTACAAATTCTAATCCTTCCATCTGGCTTTGAAATAGGTATGATATTAGAGATCCATTCTGCATAATCCATGGACCGGATGAATCCAACATCCAAAAGCTTCTTTAATTCCTCTTTAATCAATAATGCAACATGTGGATGCATTTTTCTGAGTTTCTGTTTTACAGGCTTTTCCCCCAGTGTAATAGATAGATGATGCATGATGAGATCTGGATCCAATCCAGGCATATCTGCGTAGGACCATGCAAAACTGATTTGATTATTCTTGAGAAATTATGTGAATCTAGGTACTTCTTCATCTGTTAGAGATGCAGCCAATTGCAACACTTTGGGTTTTTCTATAGTACCTATATCGAGTGCCTCTGTTGGTTCGATTAGAATGGAAGACCTTTCCTGATAATGCTGCAGAAGAGTGTCAAGTTTCCCATCCTCTGGTGCCTTTGAAAGGTTTTCACCATCGGATACGCTTTTTATTTTTCTCTTTTCTTGATCTAATACTGCCTTTGTTAAGTTTTCACCATTAGATCTTTCTTTTATATTATTTATTTCATAGCTGAGAAACTTGGCACTTTCCTATCGAAAACTCTGATCTTGTGATTCCCTGGTGGAACTTGTTTTGGGATGGGATGAACAAAGAAAGTTTATTATGGTTTCATCATTTGGAAAAGTTGGAACATCAATGGGTGTAATTTGCTCCCAATAAATGAGTTCGAGATGTACCAAAGGAAATGAATCATTAGGATGAGTAAGGTCACTAGCCATAAGGGTCAATATGTGATCGTTAACGTCATTATAGGGAGATCTAAGATGGTACCCTCCTGTGGATAATCTATTTCACTTTGAATCGAGTCGGTCTCACTTGAGTCATGATTGCTTTGTAGGAAATAATCAAGCAGAGGCCTTGAGCTTTCCCCTTGTAAGAATGTGGGTGAGAATTTGTGTATGAAGTCCACCCTTTTCTCTGAGGTGAAAGTATCGTCAGAGAAGTCATCCCATTCATATTCATTGGAGTCAGTGTTAGAATTGTTTGCTTGAATTCTCAGAATTGTTTCAGCTAACTCCTCATTTGATGGCCTTTGTGCTACTTCTTCCTTAGTATCTTCACCATATCCTAACCCAGTCTTATCTTTTGGGTGCATTGTTTTTAATTGGACAGGTTCAACAATACCTTCTTTCCTTTTACCTATAGGGCCATTTCCTTCATAACCCATTTGTTTCATGATAGCATAACCTTTTCCATATTGTTTTGTGTGTAACTTGACATGTAGTACTGATTCTTTCTCATCTTTATAGAGCCAATCAAGGATAGCTCTATCTTCCATTTCATTTTTTTTGATAAATATCCCATTAAACTTGGTGATGGGAGCTAAAGTTGTTGTTGCCTGTTGTATGGATGTTGAGGGTTGGCCATGGGATCTTGAAGATATGGGTAAATTAGAGAGAGATAAAGAATATTCTCCCACTCCATTATCTTTCAATTTTAGCTTGGTGCCAAAATTACTTATCATTTCACTTGCTTGTTCATGGTACTTGGAGGTAGAGATGGCCAAAGCCTCTCTATTGTGTGGGACGAGTGTGTCCTGAGTTGCTCTAAGGTTAGAGAAAGTTTGACTGCTAATGTGATCAGCAGGTATTGTTACTTCCTGTCCATCATATGGAAACTTTAAGCATTGATGATAAGTAGATGGAACAACTTGCATGTCGTGGATCCATGGAATACCCAAGAGTATATTATAGGTTAGATCCCGATCTAGAACCTGACAAAAGGTATTCTTCACAACAGGTCCCACTCCGATTGGCAGCATGATGAGGCCTTTGGAAGTCCTTTCTTCATCATCATATGCCTTGATTTTAATCTTTCTTTGTGGATCTATGGATTCTTCAAAATATCCCAAAGCGAGGACAAATTTTAAAGTACAAATGTTTAATTTGGCTCCCCCATCTATTAGGACATGTCTAATGCGGGCTTTGTGAACCATGACCTCTAAGTAGAGTGATGAATTATGCAGATGGGTTAAGGATGAATCATCTTTTTTAGAAAAAGATAAACATGTGTAGGAGGACAAGTGTCCCACCATGGCTTGAAATTTATTGATATCCAGATAAGGGGATACAGTTGTATCAACAAGTGCCTTTTCCAGAATTTCCTTATGGGCAGGTGACAACTTTAAAAGTTCCAAGATAGAAATTTGGGTTGATGTTTTTCGCAGTTGATCAGCCAAATTGTATTGGTTTGGAGGGGGAATTGCTGCTTTAGATGAACTTCCTTTGATAATGATTTTGGCTTGTCCCCTTGGCGTAGCATTGACCTCTTGATATTCTTGCTTACCTTTGATTCGGATAACATTGATTTGAGGATCATCAGTATAAATATGATTGATAATGGCGTCCTGGATATAATTAACCTTCTTGCCTTTATCACCCGAAGATTCCCCTTTTTGATAATTAGGGAGCGGATTCTTGAATGCTTGATGGTCATTATTGACATTATGTCCCTCAACCGTGATGGTATGGTTATCAATCAAATCTTGAACAATATTCTTCAACCCTTGGCAATTGTTTGTCTTATGACCTTTGCACCTATGATAATCACAGAAGTGTGAGTCATTCCACGATGGTGGTTTAACTCGAGGCTCATAGTCTCTTTGCGGTGGCAATGTAATAGCGTTTTTATTTAATAACTCTTTGAGAATGGATTCCAAAGATTGGCCCAAGGGAGTAAAACTCTGTTGATCTGAATAATATGAAGATTTGGGCATATTTGAATTTTGATTATTGCCAAAATTATTTCCACAATTGTTAGTTGTGTTCCCTTGATTGGAAACATTGCCTTGGGTGCTAGAATTTCCAGCATTATTGCTACGTTGAACACCTGACACATTAAAGACAGTAGGCTTCGCATTTACATTGTTAGCACCTACTACCCCATCATTCATAATATTTTTATTTCGGGTCCAAAATTGTGACTTGTCAGTGTTGTTATTATGGTTGTTGTTGTTGTTGCATGAATTTGAACCCTCTTTATCAATTTTCAGAACTCCACGTTTGATCAAAGCACCTTCGATAATAATTGCGTTTTCAATCAATTTTTCAAATGATTGAGGACAATGAAGGTTCATTCTGTAACTCATTTCTTGATTCAAACCATCAATAAAGATCTCCATATTTTTTGTTTCAAGAATAGGGCGGGAGTATCTAGCAAACACCCTTCTCCATATTTGCAAAAATGTAGTGAAAGATTCCCCTACTTTTTGTTTTACTTTACAAAGATCAAGCATGGTTATCTGGTGTTGGATGTTGTAGGAGTATTGTGATATAAACTTGTTTATTAACTCCTCAAAGGTTTTGATGGGGGGAGTGATCTTTGAAAGCCACTCCATGGATTGTCCACCCAGACTTCGTGGAAACAATCGCATTAAGTAGGTATCTTCATGAGCAAATTCTAAGCTCATATTTTGAAAATCCCTCACATGTTCAATGGGGTCAGTTTTCCCATTATACCTATCAAATTTAGGGATTTCACAATGTTTTGGAAAAGGAATCATTCAAAGACTCTTATTAAATGGATAAGGACATATGTCATCCAAAACATACTTCTTTGTTGTACCCCCTTGCATTTCTTTTATTTTCCCTTGTAATTCCTTTATCTGTTGAGTAAGGGCACCAAAATCATTAAGAGGAATTTTAGGATTCTCTTTAATCCCTTTTGTGTCAAAATTAGCAGGTAACTTAGCTCCCTGATTAGCCAATGAAAGGAAATGTCTTTCATTGTTTTGTTCTAAAATCCTTTCCATAAGAGTATGGAATTGGGGATCTTGTTCTACTTCTTGGAGCTTTTCTTCTGTTATCTCTTCAGTGTTTGAACTACGCCAAGGGATCTCTTCCCTCTCACTATTATCACCCATTCCACTTACTATGCTTTCATCTTTCTTTATGTGCTTTTGAGATCTCATGACAACAGGCATAAACGTTACTCCAATTCCACTAACCTTGATCAAAGGGATGAAATAGTGCAAATGTTTGATGGATATGAAATTCAGGATAGAATGAAGATTCTATGACTTAAAAGATTTTATTTTTAATCTTTAGCTCATGATTCCCTGGTTGGAAGGATGAAAATCCTGTTGGCGGGAATTAAACAAAAGATCAAAAATAAAGATGATTTTGCATTTTGCGAGGTTTGATCGAAGCTTCGTAAAAAGATGGCTTTCATGGATGCCTAATGTGCTTGAGTTCTTTATTGCAGAATTTGACTGGGACGAGTAGCGTAAGTAATTGCAAGTTGGGGAATATAAGAAGAATGAATACGCTAATTGCGGTTGTGCCTTTGAGAAAGGGCTCTTCTTTGAAAAAAGGCTCATGAGTATAAAGGTTCTACAAGATAATCGTCAGTGAAACCTCTAATATAGTCGTGATATCGATGAATAAAGGTCCTGTGTTCAAGCAAGACCTTTTGACTTTGGTATAGAAATTTCCTTTTCTTCAATAACTTCTTATAACCAAGGGATTTCTTTGGTTTTCTAATTTTTCTTTCTAGAGACTTCTTGGCAAAGGTTGTAGACTTCCAAACTCTGAGCATGGGAAAGACTAGACTGATAAGACTTGATTTCTGAATGTTTGAAAATTACCTAGGCTTAGAAAATGGATGCACCAAAACAGACTTTCTATGCATCTAAACAGAGCATAGATGCGCTGAAATAGAGCATGAATGCGCCGAAACAGAGCATGAATGCGCCGAAATAGAGCATGAATGCATTGAAACAGAGCAGCGATGCGCCAAAATAGAGTAGCGATGCTCCAAACAGAGCAGCGATGTGCCAAAAGCAGCGATGCGCCAAAATAGACTAGGGATGCGCTAAATTATCCATTTAGACTTTTGAGACAGAGATGTTTGAATAGTTTGATATTTTTGGATGATCTTAATTTGATTTAAATGTGAAAAACACAGCATAGAGAAGCAGACAGTTGTTTTGTTAATCCTAAAATCTAAACAAAGAGTGTATGTTCTTGAGATTTTCACAGGTTTTGAACAAGATAAGCAATTCAGTTAGACTCACTCTTAATTTATCAAATAGGTCATAATAGTAACCACAACCCACAACTTAAAATCGTGTCGACTCACACAGCCATGTCACCCCCTAGAGGGTGCCCGTGTTTTTGTCTTTTCCAAGTGTGTACTCAAGGTGACGGAAGTGGATATCGAATCCCCTAAGCAAACAATTTGTGGTGACTATATGGTGAGTGTCTTGGGGGTAGATTCTTCCCTCCCCTTGCACTGTGATTAAAATGATGTTTGGTTACTGACACGGCTGGCTTTCTACACTATGGTTTGTAGTCAAGATTTCTATTCGGCGCGGCAACAAATAAACTCCCTCAGGAGACCTCCCAACCTTTAGAACAAAGGTTTTGGGGATGGTTATTTTTGCACACTGCTGTCGAATTGCGGACTTTCCCCTAATTCGCTTTTGATTATAGTGGGTTGGAAAACCTGGCTTTGGTTGTTCCCACTTAGTTCGTTCCCGTAGGGTGAGTACTTTTTCCCACTACGGCAAGCCCTCTAAAGGATGTAAGAAATTATAAACATTGCATGAAAATGAAAAGGCAATATGATATTTTGGTCACCCAGTTAAGGGGAGAGCATAGACCTATTGCCACAAACAAAGCAAACAATGTTCTTTTTATAGCACCAAATGACAATGATTTAAACTAAGTGAAGATGTTGCTTCACAATAGGCAAGGAGTTCATTTTAACTGCAAAAATAGTATGTGGTGACTATCCTAGGATTGATATATTCCCAATTTTTTAATTTATATCCTAGGATTGGTTCATTTCCTTAAAAACTGAAAATAAGAATTTTGTCCGCGGATGGCGTCAAAATCAAAAAAATTGTTTTACAAATTCCTTGCGTGTGCTGGGGTAGACCCCTAGATGCGCCAAAATAGTTACTGGATGTGCTAAAAGATCAGTATGGGATGCACCGAAACAGTCTCTGAATGCGCTGAAACAGACCCGGGATGCGCTGAAACAGTTTTCGGATGCGCCGAAACAGGTTGGGGATGCGCTGAAATAGGAGCGGGATGCGCTGAAATAAAGCTCGGATGCGTCAAAGCACGACTCCAGTCCGTCACTTGTCAGAATATTTTCTGCAATAAAAAGATTAAAAATGGGGAGATGCCCCATGGTGGGCGCCAAAAATGTGTGGTTAGAAAATGTGTAGATTAAACAAACAATACACTAACACACCAAGGAGACATTAGATTGAAAGAAAGCTAATTTTAAAAGCATAAATGCAAACTCTCATGGCAGTAGCTTCTTCAAATTCATCTCATCGTCCTCTATCTACAAGGATTTGATAAAAGATGTTGGCTCTCAATTGTGTAAATAGCAGCTTGTTGAAATGACAACTTTAGGAGAACAAGATTGATTAAAAATGCATATTTATGACTATATGATTTAAGCTATGGAATTAAAATGCTATGATACTAAAATGCTTGATAAAACTGAAATGCGACTATAATAACTACGTATGAAAATCTAGAATTCGAGGTCCTTTTCAACTCACAAGAGGGCTGTATTTATAGATTTTTTAAGGCAAGAATCCAATTGGCCAGGATCAACGATTGAGTTCAAACCAGTTAAAATGAACAGTGAGAGATCGAGAATTTGAAAAGAAGATGGAATTTTAAGAGATGGATGGAAGATTAAGAGACAAATGGAAGGTGTCTCCATAATTTAAATAAATAAATATTTAAATATGTGTGAGAGAAATATGAAAAGGCCTTTTAATTAAATATTAAAATATTTAATTATTTGAGAAGAGTGAAGATTTTTAGAAAGTGTTTTAATTAAATATTGAAAATATTTAATTAAATGTGAAATGAAGAATATCATTTAAATTTAGAATTTAAACTTGTGATAATTAATATAAATAAATTGTGAAATCTATTTAATTAATTAAGAGGAAGATAGTATTAATTAAATAAACTTATTTATTTAATTAAACTAGAAGAATTGAAAAAATGAACAATATAAATAAATAGTTATATTTATTTATATGTAGATGACTTAAGGATATTAATTAAATAATTCATATTTAATTAATTAACAGGTTTGGTTAACCATGACCATTTTTAGATGTGTATAGTAGGTAGTTTGTATTTTCGTTTTACCATTGTTGACCTCCTCGCCACTATGATGGCCATTAGTTTTATTGGGGTGGCCACTAGGAATTATAGTTTGGTCTTTGGTAATGTTTTGGTGGCCACATCCATTTTTGTTGCTATTGATTCCAATTAGAGGCTTGGTACATTGTCCATTGTGGATTTTGCACATTAGTCCAGGGCTAAGGGTTCCAATTTAAGAAGTTTGAATTACTACCAGGAAATGACATATTATAGTTGTAGACACTAAAAAATATTGTAAGTCTACAAGCCTCATTTTTCTTGGTCTCTGTCACTGAATAATTAAATAATTTTAATTATTTTGATTTTTTTTATCATATTCTTCTATTAATTAAAATAATTTTTCATTATTTAATTAATTCACTTTCTAATCTTTATTTTATCCTTATCAATTAAATAAATTAATTGTGTCACTAATTCCCCCTCTTCTTCAATAATTAAATAAATTATTATTTATTTAATTATTTATTTATCACCTTTCATCTATAGTTAAATAATCATCATTAATTATTTATCTATTCATGGTCTCTTAATTCTTCTATAGTTAAATAATTATCAAAACTATTTAACTATCCCTTGCCATTTTCTCCTATTAATTAATTAATCTCACTTAACTATTTAATGTTCCATTTTCATCTCCCTCATTTAATTAAGTTGACTAATTTAATTAAATGCTCTTTTTTTATTTTCTCCAAATAAATAATTCAGATAAATTATTTATTTTCCATTTGTCAATTTTCTCCATTTTTTGAATAAATTATTTAAAATAAATTATTTATGCACCTCTTTTGGTCAAAGATGCCATGTTCATGGACTTTATTTCTATCATAGTCGTCTCTATCATAAGCCTTCATGGTTTTTCATAGTCATCGGTGTCATAGCCTTCATTGCCCACCTCCTTTTAATGCATCGATTCTCAACCATTGATCTTGGAATCTTTCTAGAAGATCAATCTTGACCCTTCATTTCATAACCTCTGTCTAATTCATTCTCATTCATTGATCTTGGAATCCTTCTAGAGGATTGATCTCGACCATCCGTTTGAATGGTTGTCTATAAAAGAGACCATCCTCCTCCATTTTTAATTTAACAACTAATATTCTCCAACCTTCTACTTACAATTTGCAGATATTTGCACAACTTCAACATCAAATCTGAGGGAAAATTTGCATAAGGAGAAATAGGAGAGCAAGGGAAGTGAAGCAACTTCAAGCATGGGGATTATTTTAGTTTGATGCTTTCATTTTACTCATGCATTGTTTGTATTCTCTTGTTTGGATTGGGTTTTTTAGCTTAGAAGTGTTGGTTGTCGCTCATACTAGGCTAGGATTGATCGCATTGGTGAACCCAATGCAAACAACATAATAGTTGCATCTTCATAGATTTGATAATATACTTCACAATCTTATTTTCATAGATTTGATCATATTGTCATTTTCATAGCTGCACTTTCATAAATCAATCAAAAAAAACAAAAAAATAAGCAAATAGGATAAATATCATAGCTGTATTTTCATTTTCATAGCTACATTTTCATAGATTTGATTATCATATTTGCAATTTATCATTTTTCATAGTTGCATTTTCATAAATCAATCAAAAAAAAATCAAGCAGGATAAATATTATAGCTGCATTTTTCATAGATTGGATTATATTATCATTTTCATAGCTTCAATTTATCATTTTCATAGTTGTATTTTATCATTTTCATAGTTGCATTTTATCATTTTCATAGTTGCATTTTCATAAATCAATCATATTTCATCCAGATAACAAAAAAATAAATGAATAAATAAAAATCATTCAACAAAAAATGAACTTTAAAAATTTTGAATGCCCACAGCACAAATAACTTTTTTTGGCTTATATATTTTTGATATGTTAGATTGCAAGGCTCGAAAAAATAATGAAACTTGGCAGGTAAATGCATGTTGGCAAAATTTTCAATAAGGAGTTCTTCCTTCCAACAACAGTCACAACATTTAGATTTAACTTTTAATTTAGCTTTTAAATTTTAATTAGATTTAGTTTTTACCTTTTAATTAGATTTAGTTTTTAACTTTTAATTAGACTTAATTTTTAACTTTTAATTTAGATTTAGCTTTTAATTTCTAATTTAGATTTAGCTTTTAATTTCTAACTTAGATTTAGCTTTTTAATTCTGATTTAGTTTCTAATTTAGATTTAATTTAGAATGTAGATTTAAATTTTAATTTAGATTTAGTTTTAATTTTTAATTCAGATTTAGTTTCTAATTTAGATTTAAATTTTTAATTTAGATTTAGTTTTTAATTTAGAAGATGGATTTAATTTTTAGTTCAAATTTAATTTAGATTTAATTTATTTTAGGATTAATTTAGTTTAGAATTAATTCTAATTTAGATTTAACTTTGATTAATCTTAATTTAGATTTTAGATTAAATGTTATTTTTTTTTAGTTTAATTTTAGTTTTGAGGCTAATTTTGTTAATTTGGTCTTTTGTGCAGGTTTGTTTGTCAAAGACTCAAAAATATAAACATACGTTTGAGAAAGATTTGAAATCAGAACTACTAACTAGTTTGGTGCAAGGCGTGGTCAAAGGAATGTGATTTGAAACTAAGTGTATTCATTTTATTAGATCACATTTTTCAATCGGTGCTTAAAAAGAACAATTGTCTTCTTTTGACATAGATTTAACTAGGAGGTTAATGAACACTGTTTGTTATGCTTGAAGGGGTGGTAGGTATTATTCTCTCATCTTGTGCAAACTCGGTGATTAGAAATCCAAAACCATCCACTTTTGTGTTTACCTCTTAGAGGGCCTACCTTGGTGGGAAAAAGTACTCACCCCAAGAGAACAACCCAACCAGTAACAGGCTAAAGCCAAGCTACTCCCAACCGGTATATAAATTTGAATGTTGAGGAAATCTCAAAATTACGGGTGCTCGTACAGACAAGCAAGTGATTCTCCTTATAGGAGTTAATCTTGCCTCTTGTGTGGCCACCTAAATGGGTGCCTTGATTAAAAGATCATTTGTTTAGATTGCCAAAATCCTTCTATTTGCTGGTGCAGGAGGTCAAACCTCTGAAGTTGTCCCACATACTCATGGATCTTAGTAGAGATAGAAAATTATTGGGAAGTGACTACCTAAAATTTGGAACTTGGTATGCCCGAGAAGTGAGTGCACTATAAAGGGGAGCCAGTGCTACCAAGTTCCTAGGCTATCTGCTCTGAATAAGTGCGAGTGGAGAAATCCAAGTCGAAACTTAGCAAATATTATTCTTTCCAACCTTAGGATTGTGCTTGTCTTCTTAAAATTAAAACATTTTCATATTAAACCCGACCAAAACAAAGTGCTTTATATTATTTTCTATGTTTTCAAGTCATATCTCATTAGAAACAGTCAAAAAATTGGATTAAAACCATTGCAAAATATCCTAAAATCTAAAATATCCAAAAAACATAGTTTAGTATCATTTACATCTTGCATTATCCCTCAAATTGCAAAAGTCTCACATGGTTGAGACAATTTCAAAAGCTAAAATAAAGTACATGGATTATTCAAATGACACTTTTCATGACACTACCCTTGGAAAAAAATCAAATCACTTTACACCTACAAGAAAACCAAACCAACACATAGGAATACATGAGCCTAGAAGAATTCAACAAAAAATTGACTCCTCAAGAAATTTAAAGGACTTATCAAGATCCAAGAATCTTAAGCATGGTTAACCAACTTGTTAGTGCCAACCCTAAAAAAATCTTCTATGCCCTAGCTAAAAAGGGTGCCAAGCTACCTCAAGGTTTTTATGTATCAACCCTTTTAGAAGAGGAAACTGAAAATCCATTTGCACTTGGCATGACTTCATCATCTCAAACATCAAGCATACCCCTTGGGAAAACTTCACACATGAGAACCACCACCACACATATCCCAAGCATCCCAAAATTTGGAAACAAGGTAACCCATTCCATGACGCAAGGACAAAATTTTGCACTTGGAAGCACCTCTAATTCCATGGGTAAGACCTTTACAAATCCCCTTTTCCAAAACACACATCAAGGTTCCACTTCACAAGGTCCTACACCTTTGACGTAAAATGAAAACTAAGGTACCATTCCTACACTTCAAAACACAAATCAAGGGTCCTTATTTCAATTTAAAATTACACCTTCATTAAGTCAACCTAGAAAGGTTCACACTGTCTCATGAAAAATTCCAAATAAAAAAAACAATCAAGGATCTATCTCATCACTCCAAAATGTCAATCAAGGTCCTACATCTTCATTCTAAAATTCAAACCAAGGGGCCCTTCCTTCATCACAAAACATTATCCAAGGACCAACACCTTCATTTGCAAACAATGGACCCAATTTTCAAAACCAAAACACAAATCAAGAGTCTACACATCAATTCCAAAACACCATACCACATGCAAACATGACCTTTGGAACAAGCCTAAATGCCAATTTCATTCCAAATCAAACCAACACAAATCAATATGGCAACCAAGGTCTCACATCAGAAGGCATCAATAATAATTCAAATCCAACCTATGACCTTAATACCAACATCGTGACACCCAACCAAAACAATGTGACATCATCTCTAGCAAACTTCTTGATACAACAAGTGCAGGCCCTTCAACAACATATGACAAACATGCAATTGGGGACAACAAAAAAACCTATTCCATAGAGGAATTGTGCCCCTTTCCATTTGATTTAAATTTATTCATTCCACCCTTCCCCCCTCACTTTACAACACCACCATTGCCTAAGTACAAGGGGAAAGGGGATCCAATAGAGCACATTCAAGAATTTAACACATCATATATGGAAGTCTCATATGATCCAGCCTATTTAATGAGATTATTTTCATGAATTCTTACAAGGGCAGCTCTATATTGATTTGCACACCTTTCTCCAGGAATAAGAACATGGGGTGAACTAGCTAAAAAATTCATCAATTGTTTTGCCTTCAACATTAAAAATGGTACCACTCTTACAACATTAAGCACAACCAAAAAAGAAGAAGGATAACCTCTCACCTCGTTCTACCAAAGATGGTGAGGTTTGGTTACCAAATTCCCTTATCACAATCCTGAAAAACAATTGGTCACCATGTTTGTGGAAAATCTTAATGGAGAACTCATTAGCCGAATTCAAATCTAATGTTGCATAACCTTTGAATGTATCATTGAGAAAGGTGTTCTCATTGAGAAAGGTCTTATCACTAAAGGACTAGTCAAGATAAACAAAGAAAATCCAAAATCTAGAAATGAAAAGAGCAAATACTGGTCCCGCTATAAAAATTTCATGAATGATAGAGTTGTTGATTCCAAACTAATAAAAAAAGGTCCAGCCATTCAACTTAAAGGTCCTTGCTCATCAAATACACCAACCATGCCAAATACACAGATCCAAAGTCAAAACCAAACACTGAATGTTGTCCAAAACAATCAACAATGAAGAGGACCTCCTTGTGTCAAAAGAACATATACATTGGGTGAACCCATTGAATCAATCCTCAAATAGATTTTGCAATATAATATCATCTCACTTCCAGACACCAACAATTGTGAACTTACCTTGATCAAACCTAATTGGTGGAAAGAAGATGAGTATTGTGAATACCATCGTGGAAAAGGACACAAAACAACAAGATATTGGACACTCAAGAATATAATTCAAGACCTCATTGAAAATGGAACCATATCATTGGGAAATTCACAAGGGAAAACCAATGTTGATCATACCATATTCAAGACTCCCTTGCAAGACCATGATAAAGGGAAAGCCTCCAGTTCAGGGAACAACAATAGTGCCAACTATGTTGTAGAAAAACTTGACTATAGCACTATTATTCTTAACATAACACCCTTTGATGATCGCATTGCTACCATCACCATAAATAAGCCAAACTCGGACTGTGTTGTTGCTACTCGTAGAACCAAGATAGCTATTCTAGTAAGTTTACCTAATTCTCAGCCCAAGAACCAATATAATCTCCTAGAGCAGTTGGGAAAAACTCCCGCACAAATCTCTATTTGGGAGCTCCTTTGCACATCCCCATAGCATAGAGCTATACTTGACAAATCATTGCAAGAAGTTTTTGTCCCCACCAACCTAGATGTCAATGCATTTCAGTCCATGGTCGAATACTTAGCCATGCCACATCATGTCACCTTCTTCGAGCAAGAATTTTTTGCACCAAAATATGATCATAATGACCCTTTACATCTCAAGGTTTTTGTTGATAAATGCAAGATCAGATGAGTCCTAGTCGACGGTGGAGCGGGTCTGAATATTTTCTCAATAAAATTGGTGAAATCATTGGGATACTCTAAAAATTGTATAGACCGAACAAAGAAAATCACTATCAAAGATTATGATGATGTTGATCATTCATCTGAAGGTGTCATTTCACTTCCTATAAGAGTTGGACCAGCAATAAAAGATACAGTATTTCATGTCTTGGATCTAGATTTACATTACAATCTTCTCCTTGGTTGTCCTTGGATTCATGCTATGAGAGCTATTTTATCCACCTACCATCAATGCCTCAAATTTCCACACAATGGTACTAAAATCACTATTCTAGGTGACCCTGACCCTTTTTAGTATTATTCAAACCTAAGGGGAACTATTGAATGTCAAGTGCCCATCAATCGAGAGGCATCACCTTCCACTTCATCTGTCACTCCATCTCACTACATTGACCCATCTACTCTAGCCAAATCATCCACTCCATTCACCGCACCCTCCACACCTAAGATCCAAATCCAAGACAAAGGATGTAGATAATATAACATGAAGAGTCTCTTTTTCATTGGAAAATTGCCTAAATCACCAAAGTCTTATAGAAAACCACATCCCATGCAGCCTAAGGTCATCTTCATAATCCCCCTACCACCTTCACCAAATGGAGGGAGCTTTCCAAGGAATCCCTACATGATCAAATTCTCACATGGTTGTACAGAGAAGAAGACACTCAATCTAAGAGGCTACCAGTTGAACAGTATCCAAAAGGGTTCCCAATAATGAAACAACAAGGATACGATGGACACGGTGGTCTTGGCCTAAATAAACAAGGAATGATAGAACCCTTGTAACCTCCTAAGTTGATCAAACATCAAGGTTAGGGTTCGTACCTATAAAAGTGACTATCTAAGGTATCAAATTATCTTCGAGTGAGGTTGCTAATACTTCAGATGAGATCAAGACATATGAAGACCCTTGGGATTTTGATGTTGATTCCAATGAATATGAATGGGATTCCCTATCCTCCACTACCTTTATGTACCTAGATAAACTATTTGGAATACTTGATGAACCTCCCCTTGACACATAATTCAGTCAAATGCTCACAATTTTTTCATCGCTAAGTCTACCAAGCCCTCGTCCAAAAGCCCCCTTGAATAAAGAAGAATGGATTAAACACTTTTGGGAAACCATTGATGTTGCCTCTTGGGAACCTAATGACTCTACATCCATCTTTACCATGTATTCCTACACCATGACTCTTGATAGCACCGATGATGGCTTTCCCTTGTCTACCCCAACTCATAGATTGGGATCAACAAGACCCACCAATTTTGGACACTTTTTAGAATGACGAAGCAATCTCTAAGTTTATGGGACTTCATGAAGGAATGCCTAATGGAGATCATAAGGTTGGCTTTGCCATAGAACTCGATTATGTAGAATAATTTGGTGAGGCTATCCTATCCTCTAGTCACCAAAGTGAAAATGACAAAAGTAAAAATAGAAATAATAGGTCTTCGTGTGAAAACTGAAAGGCGTCTGCTGACCATGAAAAAGTAAAAATAAAGGACATATCTGAAGGTGAAAAACTCCTTGAGGCGCTTGAGGATGGAGGATTGGATTGTCTCCCAATATATCGAGAGAGATTGCCATTACTAATAGAAGAGACAAATGAGGTGAATGTTGGAACACAAGATAATTCTAGAATCATACAGTTAGCGCATCTTTGACCAACAAGGAAAAGCCTGAGTTCACAATTTTTTTTGCAGAAAGACAAGTCAATTTTGCTTGGATGTATATGGATATGCCTGGATTAGATCCTGAATTGGTTTTACATCACTTACCATTGCTACCTAATGCTAAACCATACAAACAAAAGCTAACAAAAATGCATCCATGGATTGCACTTCTTGTCAAGCCGTAATTGAAGAAATTTCTAGATGTTGGATTCATTAGGTCTATTGATTACACAGATTGGATATCAAACCTTGTCCCTGACACTAAACCAAATGATCAAATAAGAATTTGCATATATTTTAGATATCTCAACAAATCTTGTCCTAAGGATGGTTTTCCTCTACCAAACATCGACATCATAGTAGACCTCACAGTTGGATATGAAATGCTATCACTTATGGATGGATTCTTGGGCTATAATTAGATAAGGATTGCTACTGAAGATCAACCAAAAATATCTTTTACATGTGTTTGGGGAGCTTTCTGTTAAAATATGGTGCCATTTGGATTGAAAAATGTCGGAGCTACATATCAGAGAGTGACGACTACAATGTTTCATGGCTATATGCATGTGTTGATGGAAGACTATGTTGACAACCTTATCTCTAAATCTATAGAACAAAGTGGACACTTAGCAGTATTGGACAATATTTTACATGACTAGAAAAATACCAACTCAAATTAAATCCAAATAAATGTGTTTTCGAGGTCTAATTAGGAAAACTTCTTGGATACATAGTCTCATGGAAAGGAATAGAAGTTCATCCCATGAAAGTCAAAGATATCTTAGAAATGCCACCACTAACCAATATCAGTCAGTTGAGGATGTTACAAGGAATAATACAGTCAATCTGCAGATTCATTTCCCAGTTAGCAAACAATATCCACCCATTCTAACATCTGCTAAGAAAAGGCATTCCCTTCAACTGGACAGAAAAGTGTCAAGAAGTGTTTGATCAGATCAAAAATTATTTACTGACTCCACTAGTTCTTATGCCTCCAATTGAAGGAAAATATTTGATATTATATGTGATAGCAACAACATCAACACTGGAGGAATTGTTAGCACAAAATGATAATGATGGCAAAGAACAGTCTATATATTACATCAGTCACACCCTAGTTAGATATGAGGTGAATTATAGTCTTATTGAATGAGCATGTCTAGCAGTGATATTTTCAACACAAAAACTGAGACATAACATGTTGAATCATAAGATAAAATTGATCACCAAAACTAATCCCCTGAAATATCTTCTCAGTAAAGCAGCTCTGATAGGAAGACTGGCTAAATGGGTTATGATGTTAAATGAATATGACATTGAGTATGTAGATCAAAAAGCAATAAAATGACAAGTGATAGCAAACCAACTTCCAGATGCACCCGTAAAAGTAATTCATCCTTTGATATCCGATTTCCCAGATGAATCAATATTTGTCATAGACACACCAACTACATGGAATTTATATTTTGATGGATCTTACACAATTCATGGTTCAAGAGTTGGAATTATGTTCATCACCCCTCAAGGAGATTCCTTCCTAAGTCATTCTGAATAGCATCCCCTGCACTAATAATATAGCAGAATATGAGGTATTTTTTATAGGACTTCGAATAGCAATAAAATGGAAAATCAAGGATCTTCAAGTCTACGATGATTCACAGTTAGTGATAAAACAAGTTAATGATGATTATGATACTAAGGATGAGAAATTGATGCCCTAAAAATGCATGGTGGATAGCTTCAAACTATACTTTGATAATATTTATTTTGAACAAATCCCGAGAATCCAAAACAAAGCAATTGATGCAATGGCTACCATGAGATCTCTCTTGGACATTCCCAATAATACATCACAATATGAGTTCTTGGTAGAACAGTTGTTGATCCCTATGTTCGATGTCCCTGAAACCAAACTTGTGTGTGAACCTTTTGGTCTTGATTCACCTTGGTACTAAGACATTTATGCCTATTTGCATGACTAGATTATACCTCCTGACTTGTCCCTTAACCAATGTAAGACCTTTATCTGACAAGCATCTAACTATGCCATCATTGGAGACACCCTTTATCGTCGTAGCTTAGATAGTACCCTCCTTTGATGTCTCAACTCAAATGAAGCACAGAAAACCTTACAAGAGGTACATCATGGTATATGTGGAGCTCACTCTATTGGTCCTACCTTAGCCAAAAATCTCATGAGAATGAGATATTATTGGCCTCTGATCGAACGTGATGCCTATCACTTTGTGAAGAAATATCACCAATGTTAGATTCATGGAGATCTCATACATGCACCATCTTAGGAATTACAGTCGCTTACTTCACCATGGCCACTTTCTCAATGGGGACTCAACCTCGTAGGAAAAATCCATCCCACTTCTTCCAATGAATATAATTTTATCCTTGTCACCACCGAGTACTTTACAAAATGAATTGAAGTCATTTCGTTGAATTACATTACTGGTAAGAAGATAGCAAAATTCATCCTGAATTACATCATTTGTCGTTATGGTATCCCATTGTCCATCATTACAAATAATGGTCACCCTTTCAAAAACCAGGATGTCTATGAGCTATGTGACAAATTCCATATTCAACATCATTTCTCTAATTTGTATTACCCCCAGGGTAATGGTCAAGCTAAGGCATTTAATAAGACTATCCTAAAGATCTTAAAAAAGATTGTCAATGGCATTGGTCATGACTGGCACTTACAACTTAATCCTGATTTATGGGCCTATCGCACCAGTATTTGCACCCCTACAGGAGCCACACCATATTCCTTTATCTATGTATCTAAAAAAATAATTTCTATAGAGGTCGAGTTACCATCCCTATGAGTCTCTATGCAAGGCCTGATTAATCAAGAAGACTACAGTGTCTCCCATCTACAAGAGCTAGAGTTACTAGATGAAAAGAGACAAAATTCTTTGACACACTTACAATCATATCAGAACCACCTCCAACACAATTACAATAAGAAGGCTCATCCTAGAAGTTTTGACATAGGTGATCTAGTCCTAAAGGAAAATCCAAAAAATCAAGCAGAACAAGAAAAAATTGGGAATTTTTAGCCTAATTGGTTGGGCCTTTACATTGTCATAGCATCATATGGATCTGGTGCTTATCAGCTTTCTACTCCTGAAGGAGAACCATTGTTTAAACCCATCAACAACATGCACCTTCACAAGTATTATACTTGATTCTCAGGGTATCCCTTAAAAATTCAAAAATACAAAAAAGTCAAAAAATCAAAAAACTTGTCACCTTGATGAAAACCTGGCAAACAGGCGTCATGGTTACAACAAAAAAAATCAAAAAATAAAAAAAATAGTAAAGATAAATAATTTGTCCAAAAGTGAAAACCACTTCGGTGGCACTTTGGATAAGTACCATGGTGAAAACCTGGCAAACAGGCACCATGTGTAGTTAGTCTATGCTCCTTCATCTACTGTCACTCCATTTGGTCTTTTGTCCATTCACACTTATTCCTCATCCATAATAAAGCTTCACCATCCTTCCCATGGCTTGAAGACCACCGACATTTAGCATCCTTAGCTTTCATATCCACCCATCACATTTTTCGCTTCCCCTCGCCCATAGTAAACTGGTCTTATACCTAACTGGGGGAAATTCCTTGACTTACATCTTCATGGGAAATAATACATGGTATCGGCCCTTTAAAACATCAAAATCCAAAAAAATCATAAAACATCAAAATCCAAAAAAATCAAAACATTTCAAAATCTAAAAACATCAAAAATCTTCAAAAATCCCAAAAACAGCATTTGAGTCTAAATCTGAGTCAGTTTTCTTATAGTGGTCGAACTACGTTATTTCTACACATTTACTACGTAGGCAAAGTTCATCTTAAATGGCCCCCAAGACATTAGGTCAGTCCTTTTAGGTTTTCCAAATCAAATAATGACTCAGTCTTTTGTCAAATATGACAAATTCAAGTTGTGTCAAACTACAAGGTCTTTG